>JAOCPS010390629.1:0-12278 GCA_025505425.1 Graphium colonna | reverse complement strand
TATTTGCTCCGTGTGGGAATCGAACCCACGACCTGCGACGCCGCAACCAATGTCTTAGTAACTGCGCCAACCGGTATTATCTTAAAGATTTATGAAAGTATGATAAAAAATATAAAATAATATAAGGCTCCCGCATCACAAATTGGGGATTCGAATTTTTAGGCGAAACAAATATCTGTATTACCTACAGATAAAACATGCGTTTTGGATCTGGGCATTTGTATATATGTAATATATGCTTCTAAATCGCCTTTGTCAGATAAAAGTTAGAGTAGCGTTTTAAAAAAAAGTTAAGTTTTAACTGATGTCGTGTGATCAAAAACCAAATTTGTTAATAATACATTCAATTCCCGACGTTTATACAGCCTTTGGTGACATACGTCTGATTGGAACGTAGAACAGATTATGCATACACAGAAATGCATGTGCAGTTGTTCGGTCGTAAGCAAATATCGGCCTCACATGCAGTGCTGACTCTACTACGTGAGCTGCAAATCAAAGTGAAATCTATTCTATACTAAAGGATTTTTTTTTAAAGAACTTTTATAGTGAAATCGATTAATTCTGTCAGATTGTCTTAGTAACAGTTCGAATGAAAAAGCTTATAAATCTTCTTTTAAAGAATTCGCTACGTGTTATTGATCAACTTGACTGGTTTTAAATTATTAGCTACTACAGCATTGACAATGTGAAATTAGTCAAGCAAATAGTTAGCAAATTATCAAGTGTATAACATACACACATATTATTTCTACGTGCACCATAAAATATCAACATAACGTTTTAAAAGTTTTTATTCTCTTTTATTATCTGAACTCCAATTTTCTAATGATTTTTTAAATACAAGAAAGTTTACAGCTCAGTGGACAACAGATTTAAAAGATGACAAGTTACAACTTTCATATATAGAAAATCAATACTAGAAAAAGATATTTTTATCAAAAGTGATGGATGAAACCGAGAGGCGTAGCTTGCATTTTAAATTAAGCAACGAAAACAGCATAAATAGAAATAAACATGAAAATGTCAAATAAGAGTAACATAACGAAAACAAACCAGAATATGTCTTCAAGAAATGAAAACTGACTCATTTATTGAAATCGATGACAAAGGATATTTTTTTCAAAACTAACAAACAACAAATTATGGTATTCTAAATTTCTGAAAAAAGTCCTCAATAATAAGTCAATGGGCTGCTTTAAAAAAAACTTTAATTAGAATAATAATATAACGCCATCTTGCGAGCTTCAGTGAAACCGCGGAAAGTTTTGGAAAATAATAAACTTAAACAAGTTTTTTTAAATTACTTTAGTCAGTAAAACATGTAAGTGGCAGTATTTAATAATATAGTGTAAAAAATTTAAAGTATTTTTAATTTAAGATAGAATAAATAAAATTAATAATATTAATATGTCTTTTGAATTACTTCTATGCTATCAAGTCTCCATTCTAAATATCTTATTCTGAATACAAACTTAAAAATGTAGTGAATTTTATGAAAACAACTGTGACAATTATATAAAAAATACAATTGTATGATACGCACACTACATTTATTTTTATTTAAATTAAATAATATGTCACGAAAAATATCACGTACCTCATTAACAAAATTGGAACACAATCCGATAATGTAATCAATCCATAAAAAAAAAGCAAATTACTCGAATCAAATCCATCAACACAAAAAACCACAACACAACACTCACTGGCCGCGTGGAAAAGTTTCAGCGCGGAAAAAAAACAAAATGTCAAACTTCGAAAAGTTAAGGCGCGAAACGCAACGGGGGAAACGTCAAAATTGTCAAAACAAGAGAGATCAAAGAGCATAGACGTCCGCTATGGCGCCAAGTTGACACCGCACTGAGGTAACTCAATGCACTGATGGATCACAGAGGCAGCGTTGCAGGCGAACTTGTGTGCACCGCGCTTTTGATAAGCGCGACTTCTGCATTCGACGTGTTTCGGCCAGTCTAAACTTTTTTTAAAACAAACATTCCATTTTTGAAACGACCAGCGACATTTTGACAGTTTGAAAACATGAACCTTCAAAAAACTTCTTGTTATGTTACTATAAAATTATGTTATAAGTGCCACAGGCTTTTTACACGTTTTATCAAATATTAGATCAGAAAAAAAATAGTGCCAAAATATTTGACACTTAAACACTCAGTTAAATAAGCCAATATTTTATACTATCTGCTTTATTTTACACCCTGCAACCTGACCCGCGTAAATTTCACCCAGTTTTGCAAACAATTTTTTATGCTCCACTCCTATTGGACTTAACGTGATGTTATATAGTCTAAAGTCTTCCTCGATAAATGTGCTATCCAACACCAAAAGATGTTTTTTTTTAATACGGGTCTATAGTTCCTAAGATAAGCGCGTTCAACCGAACAAACAAACTCTTCTACAATATAATATTAGTATAGATAAAAGCCGGAATTAATATTTAGATTCCAAATATTGGTTTCGTTTTAGGCGCTTCCGTTATCTTTTTAATTTTTGTTTTAATATGACAAGATGTGACTTACTTCGCAATCAATATACCCATGAATCAATGTAAAAATAAGCAGATACGTCTTTAAAAATTGCTAAGCTTCTTGTGTTTCTGTTTTGTTTTTCAGTTTTGTACAACAATAAACTGATATTAAAATAAATAGAACGTTTTATTTGTGACAAATCATTTCGCTACCAATTTGTAGTCGAATTTTTTCAGCAACATTGTAATACTCTCAAGGTTTTCATTATTGCGACATAAATCTTAGTACCGATACAAAGTAACTTCCTTCCCAAGCTCTAACACGGTTATAGTTTCAAACTGTACCGTTTTATCCAACGTTTCGTTGAAAACTTTTTACATTTATAATTTAGTTGCACAATTCTACGAAATAAATTTATATTAATAAATAATGAAATATTAAACAACTATGTGCATAAAAAACAATTGTTATCTGTTAATCCAAAATAAGCAGTACCTTAGATTTATTTCAAAAAAATGTATGAACGTAAAATTGTTTGACTTATAATATACCAAAAAATATGAAATTTGTTATTTAGGATGAATAAAAATATTTAATTTGAAAAAATATAGTAATTTTCTACGCATCTTAGTTTAAGAAAAATATGAGATAAATATAAATAATTCATTAAATATTATCAAAGTCCATATTCATATAATTATTATGCAGTACATATCCTCACGTTAGATGGCGAAACGGTTTTTTTATTTATTATAAGATTATTTTTAAGAAATGTGTATTATAATTGAGCACTGTATGACATTATGTTACTTAAGGAATAACATATTGGTTTATAAATTTCTAGATCGATATAACACGTAGAACATTAGAAGTAGTTTAGATAACAGTGTCTTCTTCTTCTTCCTCCTAGCTTTTTCCCAAGTTACAGCCCGCATTGCCCTAACCCAACCAAGAAACAACAACACTAAGGTCGTTGTCCCCCCGCGGGGTTCGAACCCGCGATCTCCGTTTTGTAAAGCAAGCGCCCATACCACTAGGCTACGGAGGCGGAGTTTAGATAACAGTATATTTCATATAATTCATTGATAGTTCTACTATAAATTTTAGAGTAGTGATACTTCCCCTAAATCGAAGACACAGTAGAACGCGATACTGCATTGAGCAATTTTTGTTGTTTTTGCAGTAGAAAAAAAATTAAAGTGCAGAGAGAAATAACTGGGTGTTGCATGAGAATTGAAAAATAAGAATGAGTGGTTACACTTCTTAAGAAGTGTCAGTGGTTAATACTATCCGGGTATTCGGTAAATCTTCTTTTTTAGTTAAAAGAAAATATTTATTTGTGGTTTTTATATTAATTTATGATTTATTGCAAAACCTTAAATAAACTAAGTTACAAAGGGCCCACATAATGCCATAGGGCATTCTAGTCTCCCAGGGGTGTGATGAAAGATTGTTTTGGGTGTAATAAACTGCGGTAAGTACTTAATTTAATTTATGTTTTTGACCTATATAGTAACTAAATATATGAATATTTAAATACCAATATACAGACATTAGCATACATAAATATACATTTGTCTATAGATACATATACAAACGCCCAAGCATACACACGCACACCCACGCTTTCGAATACTCGTTAGAAATATAACGACACTCTCCGACACTAACCGATTTGTATCGCCCTAATTTTACCTATTTTTTATTTCAAACCTTTGAGTCAATTTTTTATAGTGTTATTAATAAAAAAGAACAAGCATTTGCTAGGTAGCAAAATGACTGTTAGTCACATATTTATTTACTTTTACAACTCAGCCTATTTTTTTGGAATAAATATGATCACTTACCATCAGGCTCCTATAAAAAATAACCATCTTTTTGGCATTACGAAGAACAGTGAATTGATTATGTTCCCTGTGAAACAGAACTGGGGTAATACATACTAAATATTCGATATTTTATTCTCTCCCAATACGTGTACGTGGAAATAAAATCATCTATCAATAAACGACTATCCGAACGTATTGACATACGTATCAGGTCGAATAAAATTTTGCACAGACATCAAATATTATTCGCGGAACGGAATCCCGCTTCATAGATGTGTAAATGTAGTCGCAATTGAAATTCTATTTCCATCCAACCGGGTGAGGTTTCAAATTATTTTTCAAGCTTTAGGTTGTGTTCACATCCTGTTTTACTTTGACATCTATTCAACGCATTTGTTTCAGTTTTTTTGGGCGAGTTGTAAAATAGAACTGTTTATATTTTGTGTTTTAATTAATCGATTTTCCTATACTTTAATTTGTAGTTTCGAGACTGATATGTTTGTATTTTTTGTAGAATTAAAATATTATGGCATTGAACACAATGTTCAACTGTATTCTCTTCTACATGATACATTTATTTTGTTACTCGTTTCCAAGGTTATTTTAATTTATTGTGTAATTTATTTTTTTACTATATCGCATATATCGACGCATTTAAATGTAATAATTAGTTGTAAAATATATTTTTTATGGATGTTATCATACTGAAATTTATTTTGTGTTGTAATTTATGGTTTTTCCTATACCTTAGGAAAATTAAAGTTGCGGGATTGAGATGCTTGTCTTTTTTAATCTTTGTAGAATGAAAATATTATTGCGTGGAGTACGATGTTGAAATGCACTTTCTTCATGACGCATTTATTTTGTTACTCGCTTGCAAGGTTATTTAATTTATTATATAACTAAACATTTTATTACATTGTACATATAACCAACTTTTACTATATCGATACTATTACGGAAGTAAACATAAACAAAGTTGAACAACTGAAGTATTAAAACAAATCACGATCAATAATTGAGCTTAAAATTAAAAAAAAATATCAATTGATATTCCTGATTTTTCTGTAAGCTTCTTCTGAATTAAGACCTAATTTAGTATATAACCTGGCTTCATAGGATATATTTTAATTTATTCAGCTTTAAATTTCAACTCAACAAGGCTTCCATCGAAAGTTTTACACTAATTACTTTTTCATATGTTATTTTACGAGCTATATTGAAAGCTCAGTTTGTTAGCACCTCTTTACATTCCATATTCATTAGCTCGCTACCAATTTGTTGGCATGTTTCAAATTAAATGTATCGGATACATGTTGAAAGAGAAAATAACTGGGGCTCTCTACGCACGGCGCTTTACCTCGATGAAAAATGCATCAGTGGGAATCCAGTGCCGATTGCTTAATTGATACGGCCTACAAATTGCACCTCGACTTGGAATATAATAATTAATTAAGGCGAACGCGACAACAGCGGAATACATGAATATCGTGATAAATATGAAAAGCGATTGCCAGGAAATCATTGTTAATCCTGTTTTAAAACGAAATATTTTTTCACGTTATAGTGAGGTTTTTTCGATAAGGTGGTGGTTTGCGGCGACTAAAAGTTTTTGTGCGGTTTTATTTTATTCTGTAGATGTATTAAGGAACAATGAGTTATTATGGTATGGCATTAAGGTACAATAATTGAATTAGATCAATGTTAGCTCAATGTCCGGGTGCTCGCCTTTACTCAAGGCGAACTTGAGTTCTATCTCCGGTGCCAGCACCAATGAAATTGTTAGTTTCTTAATTCCAATTTTAAGTACTGATTTACCAAGTTCTCAACGTCGAAGGAATGTATCGTAAAGGAAACCTACATATCTGAGTAGTAATAAAATGTTTCTAAGATATATGAAGTTCGCTAATCCGCACTTGGGCCACGTGGTGGACTATCCGCTATACCCTTTATCTAGGAGGCGTTTACCTTGTAGTGGGATTTAATATTTTATTTTATCTTTAAAGTACAATGAATGTCGAAAAGTAAAAGTCAATAAGTTTATTTTTATGGATGGATGATTTTTTATAGAAATGGCACACCCAAGAAGGCACGTTCATTGTCTTTGGGATGAGAATGGAATCAAAGAGAGAAAATACAGTAAGAAATGAAAAAAGAATGATGAGTACAATTTTCCGTTTTCCCTTGTCATCACTCTGATCATGACTTTGATCGCTATGTTGTTTTATGTTACATATATCCCATAAATGGGTACCAATTTTTTATAAACGCTACTTAATTAAGAGATCTAGATAATTTACATCAGTAGCGACGAAAGTTTCAATATAATAAACGAAAAGGCTGAGATTTAGCGAATAGTTCCTAGTATGCACTATGATTACTTTTATATATAATTGAAAACATTTGCGGAGTAAAATTTTGAAACTTATTATACAGGATGACTGGGGAGCCACTTTCAATGCTCGAGGATGTTATATGTGGGAGTCATATATGAAGAATAAAAATATGATCAGAAATTTTAATTTTAATTTACAACTGAGTAAACATAATTGAAAGGTTATCTTAGTGGACACGGCTTGGGCAGGGTGAGATGGACGGGGAGGTGAGATGGAGGTCGACGAACTATGCCGAGCGTACTGCCGATTAAAGACGACGATCGAGTACCTAGTACTCTATTTTAGTATTGTTAGTGACCCACCAGTCTCCCTGTATATGAATAAAATTTTTAGTATTTATACTTAGAGAAAATATAATTACACTAGAATAGGTAAAGTTAAACGAGGTTTTTGAATATATCTTACTCTAGGGTTAATTGTTGACGATAAATGTGAATAATGCAATTTCGTTTTACGTCATATTAAGTGATAATTGCTCTGCTCACACAAAAGTCGGGTTGCGTTAGCAATCTTTCTGAAAAACGCCTCAGCCGATTTTCTAAACAAAATAAAAATAACCCTATAGTGATAATTTATTGGGTTCCGTAGGCCGTTGTATTTTCGTAGTGTCTGACAGTCCTTCTGTTCATCCGGCCTCGTACTCCGCCCTTTCTGCACCGATTGTTACATTAATTAATGAAGAGGTGTATATTGAAGATCCAAAAATTGGTTTTTAAAATAAAGAGAAAAGCCGAGTATGGAGATATTCTAATACAAATGTAAAATTAGAGCCCCCTCCCCCCTGAACTTTTGAAATACAATTACAATAATTCTGAAAAAATGTGCTATACACCTCTTAGTAAGTACGTTCAACAAAAGCTATAGCAAACTCGGTATCATAATTTTTTATACAACTCGACTAACTTATGTAGTTACGTATTAAAGTGTATGGAGTCGACCGTAAAACGGAATTTGTCGGTATTTACTTTTTTCAAGCGGTCGGACTATCGGTTACAGAACCCTTCCACGTGCTTGCCCGAGACGCCCTTGCCCAGTTTTTACATGAGTAAATATTTCCTTATTCACAAAAATAAGCTCTACATTTTTATTTAAAATTAAGACTTTTCTGTTTCAATCAAAATTCTACCTGCACATCAAAATCTGCTTTAAAAATTCAGATATCTTTGTTATCACATAAACTGACAGACAAAAATTTACCCTACCCCTTGTCCTTTCCTTGTCATGCCCTTTTTCGGATATACCTTTAATATGGGCACTAACACACCGTGTTCTCCAATTTAATTAAATTAATAGATTATAAACCTATCTTTTGAAAGGGTAATCTGTTATCAGTCAGTGTAAAGTTTCAATTCATTATGCAGCAAGAATTGTTCCTAAAATATTACTAGTATATAATAACAATATCTTACATACTGTTCTTGTTCTGTTTATTGTGTTCCTCATTCTCTAGAACCGCCGTGAAGTGGTGATAGCATATGCAATTCAACAAGTGCACAATGGTTTTGGCTTGGAGCCACATCGGCTAGAATGGTCGCATGTAAATAGCGAAGCATCCCATTCCCTAGCAACATTCTACTCTATTCTATAATTGCACGAATTCTGGATTATAAATAGTATTGAAGGCATGGATCGGTCTTAAAAGTAACACAAATTTATTAACATAAATTTTCGATACATACTTACCATAAGTGCAAATATAAAAACTGTGCTAGCTAATCCTACTTGTTTTTATTTTAAGAGGATAGTCAGACATTGCAAAGTTGATGATAAAACTTTGTATTCAACTTTGATTATATTATCTCTTTTTTATGATTACTATAATGCATTGTTGATTTTAAACTATATCCTGTTAAAAATATTTAGTGTTGTAGAGAAAACTAAAAGCGCTTTTTTATATTAAAAGCTACACAATAATCTACGAAAGCATAAGATGTGAATATTCATGGTGTATTTATTAATTAATATTCTTGTTTTGAAAACAAATAAATGGAGCAGTTTTATAAAAATATTATTGAATAATCCGAAAATATTATCAAGGATTTTTCAAATTTGTCATATTCTTAAATAGCTTGGTCAATGGTAACAAAAGAAATTGAGCATCTCCTTTTTTAAAATCGTTTGAAAATAAAACAAATATTGGTCGAATTTCAAATATCCCGATACTAACTAGTATGATAAAATATTCAAGGGCTAATGTTGACCATATGTAATAGGATCATCAACACAGTGTCGGTTGGATAAAATAGAATCGGTTCTCGATTTACACACAACTTTCGCTTTGCTCTTGTTTCATTTAACGTTGCACCTGCCGTCGAGTCATGTCACAGTGAGCGGGAAAGAGACCGACGTATTAGAAAAAGTGGACGGTCGGGAGTTCTCCTACCTGGACGACACAAGCTGATAAAAAATTGTTTGTTTCTCCCGATGAAACAATAGGGTCTTATAAATCGACTACGTGTAATTGTTGCATTACCAAGTATAACTGCATTTCATATAGATTTTTTAAAAACACGAGTTACCTTTATTTCTAAACGTTGTCATAGGGATTCATTTTTGAAAATATTTATAACATCGAAGTTTTTTTTCTGTTTTTTTACTACATTTGTATTTTTTCATAAAAGCGGATGCACAAGTACTACTTCTTACTCCACGGTGAATTTATTCTAGGAGATAGTACTTTCACTGACCTATCCTTTGTATTATAATAAATGCAAAAATATGTTTGATCGCTTATCAGAGAATTTTGTATTTGTTACCTTTTAGAGTACTTAATTTTGAATAACATTGCTGTTCCCGTGCAAACGGAAGTAGTCATTCAGTGTAATAACGTAGCCGTCCGATACGGATAAAGTATGTTGTACATATCTTAATTAATTCCCATTCACCTAATTCAAGTCCAAGTAAAAGGCGTAAAGCCACGACTTAAATTGAATAAATAAATGAGACAAAAACCGTATGTTTATGTTATTGCCAATAAAATTTCTTCAATAAAATAATTATTTACTTTATCGAAATAATTAAAATCGAGACTAATTGTGTCACGCGAAAAGTCCTCATTTGACTCTTTCGTATCATATTAAAAACAAAAATAAAATATAAATAGAGATATTCTTGCATACACTTTAGGCTTAATTAAAATCGCTGAATTTATTAAAAATTACAACTTGAATGAAGCTATTTTTAGAATGTTCCGTGAACGCGGGTGCTTCAAAGTGTTTGAAATGCTGAGATAATTAAAAAATCCAGGCCTCCGCATCTTGTAAAAAGGTAAATAAAAATTACATAATGTTTAAAAGTTACTTTTCTATAAGGCTTTTGTTTCAACACGAGGCTCAAATTGTGATTAAGATTGATTGAAAATTGTATGCTTCAAAGTTGAATGGCTCAAGAAGTGTATCAGTGAGTTGTGATTTGTGATGTATAGTGTTGATATTAGCTGTTTATTTGCAGACACGTTCTACACTCATTCTTGCAACGGAACGGAACGCGCGTCCAGAAGCTTAGAAAGGAGCAAGAAGTAGGAAAGGAGAATGAGGTCATGGTAAGAAAAAGCAAGATGTTGTCCATGACAGGAAACAAATGAGGGATTAGAGATAAGGATTTGGATTGTACGTTTTATAATATATAGTAAATTACAATAAGATTGTCTTAGTTTTGTCCGTAAATACATTTTAAATACTGTAACGAGCTGCTTATGAGTATTTGATAATTATAAAAGCCAATTTTCCGACTTCAAAAAAGGATGAGCTTATATGTTTACGTACGTGTTTTTTATCTACATATGTCCACCGAGTACTCAGATAATTATGAACCGGTTTATATAATAATTTTTATTTGAAAGCATTCTATATTTATATTTTTATGTATTTTTAAGGTAGTCATATTAACTTTTGTATGAAAATGTCGGAGCAATAGTTTCTCTATTTTAATAAAAAAGACTTCAAATATTTGCAATGGTAATTTACTATGACCTAGTTTGAACTGAGTTTAGCAATGTCCGGTAAAAATAATACTTGTTCACGAGTATGTATTTTTTTATATTGACATTAACTATAACATCGGATCCCGTAAAAGAATATTAACTCAGAGTTGTTGATTTTATTATAAGTCGATCTAAGAATTAGGATGATCGATGCTTTGGACGGGCAGGTAAAAAGTCGGTCTTGCGACTGATCTCTCGGCGGTCGTGTTGGATATCCATCCCGTCGGCCTATGAGAGTTAATCGTAAATGTACCTGTGTTTAGATTAGCACTTCTGCACTATAATATCTTCGGGGAAATGGTTAATCTCTAATTAAGTTGACCATCATCATCATTGTCATCTTCCACCTACCCGTCTCCCACCTAATTTGGTGTCGGTGGAGCATGTCTAGTAAACTGACCACCGTAGCTAAAATTCCGTTAGGAGAATTGGTACTTACCAGAAAATTTAAATAATTCCAAATTACTTCACAATGACACAAAACGGCCGCGCTCGTCCGGGGAAGTACCACCACTCTTTATAAAGTCGGCATATAATAAATGTGCATGACTTTTGAGGGATTCCGGATGGCCATGTCTACTCTGTACTTATCCCACTCCTTTCCCCTCCGAATCCTGAATCCCGACCCCATCATATTCAATATTATATCCAATTTCCCAGATTGACAACGCACGCATGATTTTTTGGATGTTGCTTTGTGTCTATGGGCGACGGGATCGCTTATCATTAGGCGAATCGTCTGCTCGTTTGTCTTCCTTTCCATAAAATAATGTATTTTTTTAATTTCTTTTTTTTGTATTACAACAGAATACAAGGCAATGTACAAGGTAAAGTAGTTGGAATATCTTTAATATCTTCCAATGATATCGTTAAAAAATTATCGTCTGTTGCTAGTTATATTAGTAATTAAGCACAAAGCTATCTTGAAAATAGTTAAGAAAACGTTAAAACTGTATCATCGGAGGTCGATATTGAATAACCGGTCTTTCTACATCATCCATATGTGACCAGTTTAACGTCTATTTCTTTTAGTGGCAGTGGCATGTTTCTATTAAGTGCGCCATTTGTTGGTAATACTGGTTATAAAAGTAAACAAATCCGACGACTGCATTTATCTACTTCTAAATTGGGAATCTAATACCATATGAGAATGGGTTAATCCTAAAAAGGAGATCGTGACCGCATTTGACCTCCTTGGCTTAAAGCAATGATGCGTGTTAAATGAATTTAGTTTAGGTTTTTTTGTCTATATCAACTTAAGATGCATGAATATTCTAAAAGTTTGTTTTCCTTTCTTTAGAGACAATAGATAAAAAATATATAATTGAATCCACATAAAGTTACTACGGAAACAAATTTAAAAATTTAAGTAGCCATACGAACGTGGGTAAAACATATCAGTTACATGGAAATTATGAACAATACAATTGTTTTTAATCTGTAAACTAATATACTAATTTTTTTCACCGATTTGCCTTCACTTGGTTTCAAATGTTGACCCAAAATTGATCTCTCAGGTCGTATCGGATATCCGTCCCATCGGGCTTTGAGAGTTAAGGAATAGAAAGTGCACTATAATATATCC
>JAOCPS010390518.1:0-12278 GCA_025505425.1 Graphium colonna | reverse complement strand
AACGCACTCGCAACTCTCCGGATGTTGCGTGTGTCCATGGGCGACGGGATCACTTACCATCAGGTAAACCGTCTGCTTGTTTGTCTTCCATTCCAATTAAAAAAAAAGTTCTAAGTAAAAAAAAATGATTTTGTAGCAAATTTTAAAATGTAAAAATGATTTAATTTCTTTTCTGACGTCGGTTGATGTTAGCAGCATTGGTAGTAGCTGACATCTTAGTAAGTGTTAATAGCGCCGATTTGTACAGTGTAAATTTACAAATTTCTTTATTTTTTTCCTTATAAACTACAGAATTGCACCAAAATTTGGATTACACGGTTCCATAAATAAACATTCTCTATCGATTAAAATTATTTGCGAGCAAAAATCGAGAGCGAAGTAATTTGAGAAAATAATATTTTTTTGTTTTTACATTGAATAAATAAGTCTCTGACTTGGAGAGAAATTGCCAATGTTTAAATCTTTTATCTAGAGACCTTATAAAATTGTTACTTTTGGAATAATAATTATTATACGTTTATAATAAACTTTCTATTAGATTTAAGTAAAGACAGGCACCCTTAACATCAATTTTGTCATGTTTGTCGACATTGATCGGCAATTTTCAATATAACTTTTTTTAAATCACCCAACAAATTTTCAACGTCAAATTCTACTTGGAGAAATCGCAGACGCTAAAAGGTTCATTGGGCGATCCATGTTGGACTTTATGTAATGAGTCTAGCGCAATATGATCGCTTTTAATATCTTTAGCGATTAATGGGAAAAGCTTTCTACATCAGAACAAAGAATGTCAAAGGTTCGAAATTAAAAAAAAAACATGAGTAAGACGTCACAAGCGCAGTCGCCACTACCGAAGAACGAAGGGCTACATTTACCATGGGTGTGGCCGAGGGATCGCCTGTAGGATCAGATTCTTCAGCAATGAATTCAAGTGTCACCTCAATGTTACTTGAAGCTTCTGTCTTATATGCTAAGATATTTCATTATGCTCTGGTGTTGCTAGAGTCCGTGGGCGACGGAGATTACTTTTGATCGAATCCCCATCAGGTTAAATGTATTTAACGAAAAGGGCTCATTTCAAAATCTACTACTATTAAGGTCTATTCTCAAGATGTATGAATTTGTGGTCGTTCCCATATTCAAACAAACGAAAACAAAAGAAATAAAATCACATTTAAAAATTCATAAATTATTTATTAATCATTAGATAATATTATAACAAGTTGCTGTACAAAATATTAACTAATTTTAAGTTTACCTTCCTCTACTTTTTCGTATATACCAACGCACTAATCTTGTCATAGCTTTCACTTGAGTTCGTAAAATGATGTAAAGACAAAAAAAACTAAATTTATTAGTCGAATTTGTTTTCTATTTGCCAAAAATCAGAAAGATGTTAATATTATTCTTATGCCCGATAAACAACATATCGCATCGGATATAGAAATAATCACTAAAATTAAAGAGTGACCTGATGTATCTATTTCTAATAATTTGTATCTATACTTGAAGATAATATTAATTTTCGTACAGATTATATTTACAGAAAAAAAGCATTGGTTGAAAATAATCAATATTACAATTTCCTACTTGCCTTACAAGGAAGCTCAAGCAATGACACGTAAATTAACGTTGATTGATTTTTGGTGATTTGAGCACGTCATTATTGTGCATTATTTGTACGACATTAAAATACAAAGCGATGGTCGTTAGAATGATACTAAATGCTTAACACTGTCACGTCTAGACACCATCAGTTTGTTTTTTAATATATTATCGTAATATTAAGTGACGTAATATTAAAAATGACAAGAAATTAGTATGTAAACAATGACATCGTTTCAATGTCGATTAAAGAAAAACAAAACGTAGACGAATATTTTAATGACAATGTAATGAGTTAAGAAATTGTGCACTAGCTTGTGATAATCGTGTGGTAAGTATAAGCGATGGTAGGTTTAGAAACAAAACATTAAAAAAAACAATATAAAACTTCAAGTCAATTCACTTAAAAATTCGTTTTTCGTTGAAATCGTATAAAATTAAATACTATACGTAAACATATAAATAAATGCCAATAGAATCGTACCGATAGGCTATGAACATGCACATATGCATAACTAAAGTTTCTTTGGTGGCAATTTCAAACCGCACAGGGCCACGCCGTGAGCAAATCGATAACTTAATTTAAACAAACAACATTAATCCTATCTCTTTGGATAGTCTTCGGCGTTACATCTACTTAAGTAAAATTTACACGGCTCTGTGTAATAGTCCGATCAAATTCGGACCTTGTGTTGTAGTCAAAAGACATGTTTTTGATTAGAACATTTGGCTTATTCACCACAGCGTTAACTTTCCCGCTTGGACGGATAGACTTTAAAGATCTGTTACAGTATTTGAATATTTCACTAGAAGCTTGCTGTAATAACCATCCAGCAAAGTGTTTTGCAGGTTCCTCTGACCTTGGCGACAGTGGGAAGGATGAAAAGAACCTAGATGTCGATTTTGTTTAAAAAAGTAAAACAAGTACCAACGGTATGATCGTATCTTATTAGTATAGATATCAGTGAAGATCTGTTCGCAGAATATACAATTTATCTATGAAACACAAGACGTTGTAATAACTATAACACCGTACAGAAGAGGCCCAGACAAATACCCTGTTAACGACGGTTATGCCACGGTCTATTCTTTCAACTATTCGTTATTAGTACAGTTCCTATGTTAAGATATAGTTCTAATGACGTCATACAAAAGTAAGAAAGATTTAATAATAAATGATTAATTTTAAGCAATCACATTGATAAAAAAAATATTGAAGATATCTAGCAAGTTTAAAATCTAATTCTCAGTATATAATTTATTGTATGCGGACATGATCAATGCGAAGAAAAGAATTACACTGTTTATTTAACAACCTTCCGTCATCGAAACCATATCTTCGCTTGGAACGTTCCTTGATTTAGATATAACGTTTATATAAAAAATTACGTTTTATTTACAACTTCTGTATACATACGCTACGCTGTATATTAATATTTTATTCTATTTTGGGGGGCTGTATCGACAATTGAGACCTCAAGGCTATGTTTATAAAGTTATTAAAGTTATTCGAACATGCTTGACGGCGGTATAGCGTATAATAATACGCCTTAAATGACACGAAATTACGAAGTCATCATAATGTTAAATTTGATAATTTTATTCAAACGTAATTATTTCTACTCAAAGTTGTTGGAAGTTACATCATTTTTGCTCTATGAACATTTCTCTGAGTACCACGCGTTTCTGGAAACACTTTATTTAGATTTACCCAAGCAATTTTGCTCGTACTTATGTCACGATGATTAAAACATTTGGTTGGTTGGGATTTTGATAAGTAAAATATGTGAAGTGGATTTAATAAAACATTAAAGGCCCGTCGCTCCTGCCATTTGGTGATCATAGCATGTCGTCGTCCGGATGCTGCATGTCATACACCTCTTGAAGCTTTTGCTGATCGCGAACCTTTTTCATCTGCGCATAGATCGAGGCTGCCTTGTAATTGATGGGTCCATAGTCCTTGAGGTCGACGTCTGCGTAAACGAATTGGTCATCTGGCTTGAACGGCTGAAAAAATTACAAGTATCCAGTTAAGTATAAATTTTGTTATTCGGCAAATTGGTCTTTTGGATTGATAAATGCTGCTATAAGATGCAGATGTAAAATAAGAATATAGAGAATGTAATAAATACTATGAACAATACCCCTTTAAATCCAAATTGGTACTTTAGATATTAATATTTCATTTCAAGAGCCATTGCCATTGTCTAAAACAATTATGAAAAAAGGGAATTATTATGAAAAGACTAACAAAAAATCCTGAATTGAAAAATTATTTATATACATTGAAGTCGTGACTGCCTGTATATATTGAACTTTACAACTGTTATATGATAAAGATAGATAAGTCGTACTAGTAAAAATCAATAATAACGATCTTAGAATAATTTGTTGACTAATTATTTCGTTTCATGCCATTATTAATAAAGGTAAGTAAATAAATTATATTTCATACCGATTATAATTTATACAAAATTTATAGTATTCAATTATGATTTTTTAAATTAAATTTAATATGTAAAATATATTAACATTGATTGACGACATGGACATTTATAGCATAAATATTTATGTATTATTTGAATTGAAATATTTGCGTCGGTAATATGAGTTTAGAAGTATTATTTTATGAAGCATATCGAAAGCAAATGTAAACATAAAGTGAATGACATGAATATCTAGTATAATATATAGTATCTTGTCTAAGGCTGTCACTATTACCAATGAAAAACACTGTTCATGTCAGGAAATCAACAAAAAAGTATATATAGTGTTGTACATGTTTCATAACAACTGCAAATTAAGATATTTTTATCTAAAAAACAAAATGTCACCGAAAATGAGATTTGTACATCGGACAAATAAACTGTTCGTGTCTGTGGGGAAAAACCTTATGGCGAAAAACTTTTTCTCAATATAAAAAATATAGGAGATAAATAAATGTGTAAGTTAGTGGCAAAGCTTAGTCGATAATTAAAAAAGCTGTAGACTAAAGCCAAAAATTCCGACAAAATGAGCTTTGTTATTACCTTCATTTTAATAAATGTACGTGTCACTCTTCGAAAAGCGGCCCTAGAAACAGAAATACAATGATTTCACAACGATGCGTGTACATGCTACCTATAAATAAGCTATACGGCCGACAATCGCAAATTTGCAATACATGTGGACGCCATGCTACTAAGCATTGAAATAATCGGCCTTAATCGAAGATGACATCATGCTTTTAGGCAGTGGAAAGGAATGTGGAAACATCATATTACCTCACGCTATTATTTAACTTTTAATGATTATATAACCCAAACCAGAAAAGAATAATCTCGCCTATTTCATAAGAATGTACCATTACGTTAAAATGTAGGCAATAGTAATAAAATCATAACATAGTAAAAAAATTACATTATTCGATTTCTCAACGCTTGATTTTCAATTTATTTAGTTCTAATGTAAGCTACGGCAAAATAATTTTAAAGAGAAGTTTGAGGAAATTTAAGTTGCCACTTACCAATCAGACGTCGATCTCATTAAATTTGAGAGTAGCATAATCGCTTCTCTGCTGATGGCTGCCTTTCCTCTGGCCACTCATTGTGTTATTCTTATAGCTACTGTTAGTGTTATTAGTATCGGCGTGCCCTATAGAATAGGTATCGTACAGATGTTTATTAGAGTTCACTGTGTTCTTGAATTTTAGATTATGATTACCTAGGGCTAAATCAGCGTACACAAGTTTTTTGTGTTTTAATCGATCGTCTTTTGGTCCCAACGTATTGAAATTCCCACAGTTTGTATTCGAGTTGACATTTCGGGACGAATTTGATGGGTTGCCTTTCAATAATTGCAGGTAGGGTCTTCGTTGGGATTCTTCAAATTCTGGTTCTGGGTAGTTAGGTCTTTCGTAGTTCTCGTAAACGCCGACGTAAGACAACTTTTCTTTAACACTGTCGGACTTCTTTATGTGGTTAAGTTTTTGGTTGTTCTTTTCGCGAGTTCTGTTTAAAGTTTTCGTGCAGTACTGAGGATCGCCGGTCTGATATATGACCGGGCCGATGGTGTTGTTGTAAGACATTTCATGTTCTATGGGGGCTTGTTTTTCAATTCTGATAGGTTGAAAATAACTAAAACTGTGGTGTTTCTGCAGCGGTATTTGGAAGTTCTTTTTGTTTTTACCTTTTGTACTCAAGTTAGTGAAATGGTTTCTCTTTTGTATGTATTGCTGTTGAAGTATGTTAGTGTTCTGTAAAACGAGTAAGTGTTGTTAATAAAGCGTTTTATTAGAGCAAAGGTAGATGACATAAATTTAAACAGGATCGATAAAAAGAAACGAAAACATACAAAGCATTATACCTGAGCGATGTCACTGCTTAATACTAAATCACTTTGGACAGAATTGCTGCGCTTTAGCGACTTATTCCTAGGTATCGGTTTTTCCGCAAGTTTGGGAATTTGCAAAGTTTTGCTAGGTACGATGGCTTGCTTTTTCTGCGGATTTACTTTGTTTATGCCCACTTGTTCATTTAGCTGGCTTACAACTGATTTTACTAAAGACGTAGATGGCAGAGTAATGGATGTATTTGCCGTTCTCTTTGGTGTAGCAGCAACTATGTTAGGTTTTTTACTGCCAGCGTCTTGGTTTTGTGACGAGTTGTCATCTGAATCATTTTTATTGCTATTCACAATGCGGGTTTCATTAGTTTCTAAAGCAATTGTCAAATTACTTTTTGTACTGCGGATCGGAAATGGCTTTATTTTTGAAACATCGTCAACGGATTTTGAAGTCCTCACCGGTGCATCGACGGTATCGATTGATCTGCGGTTTGACGTATTAATCAATGGCATAGATAAATTTACATACACGTGATCGGATTTCAAAGGCGAATTGAAAGGTGACAATTTTTTTCTAGGTGCCGGTATTGGTCTGTTCAAGGAATTAATTGAACAATCTAAGTGGTTAGTTACTTCGCAGACTTGTATTGAGTCTGTTAAATTTTCGAAGTGTTCGACTCCACTTATGTCTGACTGATTTCTGAGCATCGAGGGATAGTTTTCGTAGATAGTCTGTTCGTTAGTCGTTCGATCCCTTTCATTTTCAGAATCAGTGTTGCTTCTGTTATTGTTTATCTCATTGAAATTTTCACCATATTCGGTATTGGGGTAGAACCTCTCCATATTTCGTTTCCTAACGATTCTCATTGATTGGAATTGTGGTGTTTTTTTACTAATTCTATTATTGAGCGAACTGAATTTACGCGTGTCTGTCTCACTAGCCTCTTCATCTATTGTCGGAAATTGCTTTAAGAACGTTGATTGCATTGGAGGCAAGTATGGGTTGAGGAGAACTGTTTGTTGAAGTGGAAACATCTGTTGGATTGGTGACAGCATTGGTATTCTGAACTGTTGATATTGCGTCGGTGATGACATGGAAAAATCCACGGCATTTTGCACAAACGGTGGACATATAACTCTTGGCGTAAAAGATGGATTCGTCGTCAATTGTTTTTGTAGCGCTTCAATACCCTTTGCAGTTTTTTGGTTAGTTTGAACTACCCTTGGCTGTATCGCTTGGACGGGCTTTACATCGCATGCCACACAAACAAAACATGAAATGAAAACAAAACAAAACAAAATAGATCAAATTAAATGTAACACAAAATGAATACACAGGAGAATATACGAATGTATAGCCAATCATTATAATATTAAATAATGTCTCCTCTATATTTGTTAACAAGTTTAGGCTTAACATTTGTACATTATTCCTTGTATCGGTTATAGGGAAAAACAGATACGGTACAGAAAATGAATAGTGTAGAAATCAGCTTTAGAAATAAGTTAATTTAATTTTTATGGGAAATCATTTAATAGTTATTATGTAATCAACCATAAGATTTAGTGCAGTATTCTTTAACTGATTTTTTGGGTTTTTACCTTATTGGGTGGTTGTTGTAGACCGTGGAACGGAAGGTTCTCGTAGAGACCAGGGTTGTCCGCTCCTAAGTTTCCATTGGCTGCATTATCTACGCCATTCGAAGGTGGGCCTAAAAAGGTAAAGTTAAAAAATATTAAAAGTGCATCTTTATATAAATATTTAACAGGTCGTATAAGATAATTCTCAAAAATCATGTCCAATATTTCTATCAATTACAATGTATATTTTACTTGTTGATAAACCAAAGTACATAAAATATCTAAGCTAAACGAAAAATTTATCTGATATATTTTTTACCTACTTAAAATTTTATTTACTTTCTTGTTAAAAGTTATATCTATCAAATGTCAATAATTGAATTTAGCAAGCACCTTAAAAATAAATCTCTTTTTGTCTTAATAGCTATATTTTTAGGGCGAACCATTTGCTACAGTCAAAAAACCAAAAACATTAAAGTACTTCTATTTATTCTACAAATAGTGAATTTGTGTGGAGTTGTCTTAAATTTAGTGTTGCCTGTAATCGTAGAAACTACTTACTCTCTCCCGGTTTTTTTCTCTTTCTTGCAGCTCTTGTATTTGGATCATTATCAGGCGACATTCTAGCGGTGGTCGGTGTGATTCTATCAGGTCTTTTAAATGACACAACTAAAACATGCACCAATCTAATTAAACAATGCAAAACAAGCAAAACAAAACATGCTTATGTATGATAAGATGAATGTCAAACACGTTATCATGCAGAGGAAAAGTAAAAAATATGCTTCACGCTGGACAAATTGTATGACAATATTTTGAGAATTTTGCATTAAAAAACGAAAGCTTTAGATAAATAATCAGCGCCTCAACAACGTCATATAGTGAAAGTATGGATACCACAAGGGTATCATGTGTGCAAGCAAATGACTACGATCGCACTGTGGTAGATTACCAAACATTGAGGTGGCAAAGATTGTATTTGGTTCATCGTTGCATTGTACAATAAACAAACTATACGAAAAATAATGCGAACAATTCCTCTAAATGCTCCTCATAATGAATGCGGTAAAGTATGCTTAGACATACAACATCTCTTCGCAGGGCCAAAGACTTGCCTTAAAAAAGAAAGATTGTGCCTTAAGTTTGTGTGCGATCTTTGGGTTTTTGTATATCGATGGGTTTCGACGTGACGTGATGTGATTTACATTGTTGTTACAAGTTTAATTTTTTTTATTAATTAGTCTTTTCGCTAATTGGCATTAAGCCCACTTTAAGTTTAAACAGTGATTAGTCTTTACAAATACTAATTACGATCGGTTCTTTAACAGGTTCATTTTTAAAATAGTCTGAAATTAAACTAGCTAACCGAGCTCATGGAACTTATCTTTAACTAAGCTTGCTCGATTCGTTTCGTGCATTGTTTACAATAGTTTAGCAATTTAAAGAAAAAAGTCAATACCGAAATTGATCAAAATATTATCACTAATTTGTCAAGGTGAGTTCACAGGAAGTCGAGTGCACAGGGAGTAAATACAAATGAAGTCGAGCTACCTCCTTCAGTCACGATCACATTTGGCGTTTCGCTATGAAAGAATGATCTAATAGTCCTTTTAGGCAGATTACTACCAGTCTTCCCTAAATTTATAAGGGAAACTGCTCTCTTGTTAGACTTGTTGATCTTCTTGTACTTTCCGCTGTCGTCGTCAGAATCAATGTCACTCTTTTTACGGAAATTTCTTATTATCCCTGTAACTACGCTCTTGGAACGTCTTTTTGGTTTTCCTGTCTTTTTAGAGTATTCCCCTTTTGGTGGCGTCCTATTGTTTTCTCCAGTTTCTTGATTTCTCTCCAGCAAGCCTAGATTGTTTTCTGTTTTTTCTGTAGATTTGTTTACATTTGTAGTCTGTAGACGAGCTTGATTTTTTGGGCTGAGCGTGTGATTTGAGTTGACATGGACCAATACGCCTGGCTTCAAA
The DNA here is from genome assembly GCA_025505425.1 of Graphium colonna. Lineage (NCBI taxonomy): Eukaryota > Metazoa > Arthropoda > Insecta > Lepidoptera > Papilionidae > Graphium > Graphium colonna. The sequence goes on along the minus strand of JAOCPS010390518.1, from coordinate 2,790 downwards.
GGCCATTTGTTTGGTGTGACGACAGTCTGCGGTTTATTTTCGTCACATGTTGTGTGGTCCTTAATGTTTTCATTGTTTGTGTCATTGGATTTATTTGGTTTGTTGGAGTTGATAGTCGCTTCTAATTGCGACAAACTCGCTTGTAGGGTACTTGTTACCGGGCTCTCCTTGAATTTATTCATCTCCAAGTTGTGTGGATAACTTTGTGAGTCGACGAGCCGTGTCCGGTCTGATGATTTTGGGCTAAACGATAGGTTGATACGCGGCGATAAAGCGGGTAAAGCTTGCGATATGATTGATTGAGCTATAGACACCTCGTTCAAACAGCTACCATCCGGACTAAAGGAATACAAACATGAAACAAACAATGATTAGGACATGCGATGAATTGTTATTTAAACGAAATATAAAAAATAAATAAATTTGAAAACAAAATGTGTAAACGTAGTTTATTTGCCTTTAGATACTTTAAATACATATCGTATTTAATATATATATAAAAAAAATAAAAAAATACGGGTAAAATATTATTGTGTTATTAAATATATACATTTAAAGTCATTATAATATTTGGTAACCAAATTACTAAAAAAATTAACCAGTAGAATGCTTTCTATGCCGCTCTATTTCCATGCAGTGTTGGCAACTTTCGATAAATCAATCATGGGAAAACTACGTGAGTGAATACTACGGAATATAACACCGAAAATCGAACAAAGTACAGAACTAATAGAACACAGCCAAAACATAGCGGTAAAATATAAGAAAGCATTCTCCATGAAAATCAAAAGTATAGTAAGTAATCAATTATTTTGTTAGTATAATATACCTGATCTATGGATTGTAGTCAGTCTGAGAACGTCTGGTGTTAGAGCGGTTAGGAACCTAAGCAGGAATATACAATTATATAAAGAAGTCACAATACGCAAAGTCGGGGATAAACTAACATAATTGTGACGAGAAATGAAAATCACAACATGCTTAAAACATAAATGAGGGGATAGTGGTGACATAACGCAGCCGATGGTCCAAGCAATCAGCGATAGTTACAGCCGCAAAATCAAACAGGAATTTGACGGTAGATCTGAACCTGGTATCAGGGACGAATTGGCATAACGAGTGGTGACCGTGACGGTGGCATTGATAGGGTGTGCCAAGACTCTGCTCGGACCAAAGGCGTTGCTGGAAAACGTTAGTCGGTGAAATTTGGAATACAATAAATAAATATCTATAAAAATAATTTAATGTCTATAGATGGTATACATAAAAGTAAAAACAAACGTAAATAAATAGAAGTTATATAGAAAGGTACATATATAATATTAAAGAAAAATAAAATATATGTAAGATATCGCTTATTGATGTTATTACAGAGTGCGTATGCAAAAATTAAAAAATATGGAAAAATTGAAATTAAATAAAACAAGGAATAAATCTGTTCTGTTTAAATTAAGAATTGAATGCATTATAAAATTAAGGGGTTTGAGAGTTTTTGAAGCTTTTATATGCGGGTCTTAAACATTCACGACATCTACACATTTTTCTCATTGGTAACTAAGCAATACTTACTTTTCACGTTCCTCGAGCTCCACTGGATTGTTGTCTATAGCCGTATCAGTTTTAGTTAGTTGTTAGGCAGCATCCAGATAAAAGGGAACAAACAAAATTAAAAATGTTAGCACACAATCAGTATTAATCAAAACAGTATCTTTTTAATGGTTAATAAAATAATTAGTCCTTTACTTTGTACGAAAATAAATAAGAACATAAAACTCACAAAAGCATTTTAGGTACGAAAATAAAACGACATTAAAAGCTAACTATCGATTAACAAAAATAAAACACAAGTAAAGCCTTTAATTTTGCTTTTTCATATTGTCCGTTAATACGACCGAATTAAAAAGCCAATTTTTACACGCAAACTTATTGGTTTTATACTCACATTTTGATTTCGCCCTCATTCTCCTGCAGATGCAGATTATGATGATGCAGAGGATGACCGTTATTATCAAAATGGCGAGAGCAATACCTCCGAAAAGGAGGAGCTTGTACTGATCTTTCCACCACACCTTAACACCTGTTAATTAATATTTTGTTATAATTATTACATAGTAATCATTTTCTAAATAATTTTATTTAAATTGAAAACTGGTGATTTACGAAAATGTGTAAACAACGTGTAATTATTACTCTAAATAATTTTAACTATAATAAATACCATGACCACAAATGGTTACATGATTTAATATTGGTATTATAAATGATGTTCATATTTTTTTTTGTTATTAAAAAGTAAAAAACAAGCGTGTCATTTGATAATAAAATGCATTATGCCCAAACCATAAGATTAAACGGATGACTTAATGAATATTTTAATGAGAGGGGAGGAGATTCATTTTACATTAATAGTAGATAATTGTAGTTTCCTCTCATAACACAAATAAATCTTAACAAAATAACTAAAAAGGTTACATGTCACATTTGGTAAAAAAATAAAACTTGATATTAATTAACACAAAGCAGATTAAAAATTGTAATTAAATTCAAATAGAAGAAACATATTTTACATTTTTATACCTTAAAAAAATATGAGTTTTAATGTGAAAAAAGCAAAATTACATGATAATTTTAACTTGTGTAATTAAGATATATATATATATATATATATATATATATATACATATGTGTATTATAGCCATACATAAAACCAGTTTTGATGTGTTCGTTTTTAGTTTCAAGCTATATCTTGATGGAGTCTACTCAGTAGATTTAAATTTATCTGTTTAAAAA
>JAOCPS010390407.1:0-12279 GCA_025505425.1 Graphium colonna | reverse complement strand
TAATCCATCCTTCGAATTCAGCTTATCCCTTTGGGTTGCGGAGGTCAGATGCCAGTCGCTCTGCGTAAAAACTTAAATTCAGGTAATATTTGGGTGAATTAGAAGTCGACAAGAAGAGATGATTCATGCGTCGGTCTGCGCCTGGTATCTCCCCCGTCGTGTCGAATATCTGTCTTATTAGTTAAAAGAGTAAAGTAAATTGGAGTGCACCTGAGTGTGAGCGTACACAGTACTTACATAGGAGGGTATTCAAAATAGATTGGTCGCCGTGGCCGAAATTTGGTCAGGAGGACTTTTATGTTTAACCAGGGCTCTAAAATCATACAGGACAGGAATAAATCGCATGAAAGTGATACTTAAGACATGTCATAGAATTCTTAAGGAGGTTAAAAAAAATAAAAATGTAATAGAAAAAAAACCATTGTTCATAGTCTATTGCACTTTTAGATATTGTGTCTATTTCATTGCATTCAATTACAATATATATTAATTGCAAATGTTCATCACGTTCATAAAGACAAGCCAAAGTTCATGCTAAAATTTATTAATCGTAGATTCCTACGTTTTGGGTGAAATTTTGATAGTGTTTCAGTCTAGGACCCCTGCGGTGTTTGAACCCACGCAAATTTGAAACAACCCTCATTTTGTATGTGAAGCAAGTGTACCACTTCGTCACGGAATATTTTTGGAACATCAGCAAAATATATAACGATATTGAGTATTCAAATTACTTTATAAGGCACTGACACTCTCGTGACACCTTCGTGACGCTTTCATGACGCCTTTGTGACACCTTCGTACAGTTAAAAACCTCTATAAGCTTTTGACTGCACAAACAAAGTAGAGGGTATCTATTGATAAAATATACAGGATTACTTGGCGTTGAAATATATTTGGTAATGATACGCTTAAACCAATTCAAAATGAGGCGGTGAGAGGTCCGAAAAAAGGGGTCAGAAATCCTTGCCGGAGGTCTCGTGAGAACACTGGATCGAACTTAGGGTACGTGTCGATCCAATCTTAACGTTCCGGTCACTGAGCAGGTGGTGCGTATCCTTCGCCACTATTAAATTGGAATCAGGCCCCACATCCTTCGTAGTGTTTGGTTCATATAAAAAGTGCAAGTTAATACCCTTTAAATTGGGGTTGAGCTCATCTAAGGTCGTGTTGTTTGCTTTTCTGTGAATAAGTAGTCTACGGATTGTAGATGTGTAATATAGGATTCGTTATGATACTCTTATAGACAGCCAGGATAACAAGTTCTTCCTAGAATTCAATATATATTTTTTTATGTGAAAGCATCTTTAGCGGCGTTGACCACTTTTTGGGATGAGTAAGAAATATTAAACTCGCATCAGGACACAGATCCTACTTTGGGAAACTCTGGGCAAATATTCACAGTCATTCACGCTAAACCTTTTATACCAACCTTATTATTTTATTTACCCAAAGCATTTGGGTCGTGTTGCACTAATTAGGTAATTTATTACGGAATATGTTATTTTTTGTCAAAAAGGGTCGCTTCAGGGTCAAATTTATCTTAAAATAAGAAGGGATTCGCGTTAAGGTCACAATAAGGTTCGATTAAGTGCTAAGACAGATTGATACATTTATCCCAATCGCAAAGCTCTCAAAGTGTGAAGACATACAATTTATTTCCGATGTATATTTTGTTTTGTAGGGTCGATATGATCACAATGTTATTTCTTTTTTACATATTTTTATTTGAGAAGTTTTGTTCGAACTTAACAATTTAATACAGAGTGTCAACATTATCAATGAGTCTCTTTTTATGCCCATCCTTCATCAATCATAAAGTTAAAAAATACACTTTCCACAGGCAAGAAACGTATAACATTATAACATTAAAAATATACCTCGAGTTCAAATTGGAACCATACCCATCAAGTGCAAACCCAGCTCCCTTTAACCCAGTTGGTAACTATATTATGATTTGAGCTTATTATATTTTTTCTACCTGCTGCCGGCAAATTTAAGTACTTCTAAACGTAGTCTAAGTCACCCCTTATGTCACTGACACTTAGTAGTCCTTCAGGGTAACTTTCTATTCAATTCACTGTCGTCCCCACCGGCGGTAAGTCAAGACCATGGTTTAGTCGCTCCTGATAGCTTCTCGCTATAAGCAAGAATGCTATCGAACCTGGACGACGGCGGCGGCGTCTTGTGATGTAAATACCAGTGCGTTAAAGAACGAGTATAATTTTGCCTCCAGGTCCTTCAAAAGCGCCCTGGCCGCAGCAAAGTCGGAACACATTGGCATAATTGACGTGAGACTAGTTCGCCTGCCTTCGGGCACTCGGCGTTTTGGTTTCTACCAGTCCAAGTCTGGACAGAATTAACCATTTTGGATATTGACTGACCCAAATTGCCAGACAGACAAAATATTTAAATATTGATTTTTTGTTTATCAATACAGTATGACATGTACGTGGATTGAGTAACAAGTTAACTTTCACAGAAAATTACAATAACCAACTTCAAACGTTGTAAAGCGTATTTTCAAAAAAAACTCCGTAATTTTAATTTTATAAAACAAACTACTGATCCTATTTTTATGACAGTTTTGTGGGGACGCTATCGGAAAAGAAATTAAAATCAGTTCATAAGTGGCAGAAATGTGTGCAAACATACATAAAAAAAATATTCGAAATGAGAACTCTCCTCCTATTTTGAGGTAGGTTAAAAAGTTCTGACTTTGACATTGCAAACAAGCACTTCAATTTATTTATATGTATAAATTGCGTGAAATCAGAATCAGCCTTTACAACGTGTTAGTCCTCGCCAAAAATAACTGCAATTAATAAAATAACATACAAATCGAGTTGAATATATGATGATACTGCTTTATTTAGAAGTCGGTTTAAATAAGGAGTATTTCTCGACTGAATTTATTTGCGACCGTAACTTTAACTGATCAAACTGAGGGGGTGCATTCTATATGAGCGTCACCGGATACGGTATGCCAGTTCGAAACCGGACAACAATAAATCGTCCCGATTTCGTCTGTCCTCCCCCCAGTTGTTCAACCTTGAATATATTTAACGGTGTGATTTCCCCTGGCCAATCGATAACTAACGTCCGCTTTTTGTTTACGATTCCGGGATTCCCCATGGTATGTTGATACAAATTGACAGTAATGTGATATCCGGTTAAAATTCTGCAGCTTAATCGCAATTAATGTTGTTAAAATTATAGGATAAAACTTAAAATATATTAAGGTCAGTGAAAATTTAAACTTTCAAGTTAAAGATCAATGCACAAAAGCGGTACCAAAATATCTCTTGCATAAAGATCAAAATTATATAGTAATTATTTTCGTAAGTTCATACGACATAACATTTCATGAATTTGATTTTTCAATTTTAAAAGTATGGGATATTACGTTACCTCCATGACGTTTATATAATCTATCATAGAGATGTAGAATGCAATATAAACTATCGTCTACGAATCAATTTTATCAAATATCTGGCAAACCCGGGCTATCTTTACGAAAAGAACTTTTGTAGGAGTTAATAAAATAAATCTAGTTTCTAGAGAAAAATGTTTGAACTTGATGTACCGTATGAAACTGGGCATTGTCTTTTAATACTTAAATCTTTTATATAATTGGACCTTTGTCCGTGAACTACAAAACCGAACCTTTAATCCATCAAGTGATATTTAAGGAACAAAACGGTTTACCTGATGTTGAGCGATAGCCGTCGCCAATGGACACATGAGCGTGGTCAGCAGATTTGATTTGTTTCCAGCATGAACCAAATACATGAGAAGATTTATGACATAGAAAAAACTAACAAAAATGCCCACAATTTTTATTGCTGAAATTGAACTGACTATACTATAACATAAGAAATTAAACAATAAATAAACACAATAAATAATTCACAAGAAAGGGAAATCAGATTAATATGAGGATAAATACGAAATAAGTGCAAGAGTAAAATGGGAATCTGTTATTGGCATTATGATTCAATGTGTAAGATTAATTTAAGATTTCATGTTAATAAATAAATAAATAAAATACAAGACTTTCCGATAAAATTAAGTCAACACAGCACTGACCAAATAGTCTTATTTAAATCATAGAAGATGTAGAATATTCCGCTCCAGCAACGGGTATAAGCATTGCAAAGAATTGCAAAGCCGTCGATTAAGGTACTTTTGAAGATGACACAAAAGAGTGATTAGAAGAAAAGGTACATAGGAACCACGTACAAGAGGGTGATTTGATATAAAAAACTGACAAAAATGCTCGCGATTTTTATTGAAATGACTATACTATAACATAAGAAATTACACAATAAATAAACGACAAGACATAAAATATACACAAGGAAGGGAATTCAAATGAAAACAAGGATAAACACGGATAAGTACAAAGGATAAATTTGTTAGATTAACACATACCGCATAAGAACTCTGAATCTACTTGGACTTTGGAATACAGCTGTTTCGAAGTTATACAAAAACAAATACGAGAAATATATTAAAATAAAACTTATACAAGAAAATTTTCTAGCACTGAACATTTGGCTATTCAGTGCTTCAACTTTCATAACATAAAACTAATAAGTTACTATACTAAACACTTTAACTGTAAACCGCAAAGACATATTTCGATCCAGATTTTGTTAGAAATCTAGACTAGACTCGCCTTCTAGCTTAATAACTAGATGTTAGTAATAGTTAAAATTATATTGACAAGGAAAAAAATCTATTCGTCCTAATTTTCGAAATCTACCTTGGAATGTTTTGAAAGCCGTTGACTTAATTTACTGTTGTAATTTGAATTTGAAACCCTTATTTTTCTATAATTTACCTTTTTCAGGCAAATATACACGTTTTTTTTTTAAATCTTATATAAGAGTAAAACAAAAAAAAGGAAATATCGAGGTTCATGAATTATTCAATTAACTTCAAAGCATTTGGTACGATTGACCACAATTTAAAATAAGTTAGTATTGATCAATGTTTAAAGAGAACCTAAATTAGTCGATGCGGTGAAAAAAATAAAACTAATCTCACTATAAATACAATACATTGTTAAAAAAAACATTCGGTGATCACATTCGTCCTTTAAATAATAATTTTATAACTAATCTCTAACGGGTTCGAGTCCCGGAGAAAAAATTCGAAAGAAATAAAAATACGTACAATGATTATAATACAAATTACAAGTTAAAATTATTGATCAAAATCCAATAAGAATAATATCAATGGTCATCAAAATACGAATCTAAAATATCTAATTGTGTCTTAGAAAATTTGGACTTTCAATCCCGTGTTTCTCCGACCGCCATATTATAAAAATTAATCAATATGTACAAGAAACTAAATAAATACTAAATTTACATTATTACAGTCTTATAATCCTGATAAATTTCGATTTATTGCTACAATGAAATAAATAAAAAAAAAAAACGATAAAATGCTCCACATTAATCTTAAACATGTATTCAACTCGTGATTTATTAATGGCACATTTAAAAGTGACTTTCTTTCTATCGTAATATGATCACACGATAGTAATTTTAAATTATCCAAAGAAGAATACGTAATAAAAGAATTGCAAATTTTGTTTTTACCTGGAAACTAATACCAATACAGACAAATATATCGATTATACATTAGACATAAAATGAGCATTATAAAATATTAAATATTACTTTATAATACCGTTTGATAAAATACTGAATCCCTATCCGTTGGATGTGAAGAAAGCATGAAAATAAATAGAATTGTCTAAGAAAGAACATACTTTGCATGTGATGTGACCGATATGAACAAAACATGCAGTGTTCCTACAAAAAGGTAGGGTAGTTAAAAACTGATCTTCCGTTTCACCGCCCTATCGCCCAGCAGACTTTCCAATTCTTTCCTTCTCTTCCTCAAAAGTGGCACTCTACTTTCCACCTTATCGCTTCTCGGCGTGAGTTCGTTTACGTATTTCAGCTGCAGAAGGTCAACATCCATCGGTTTATCAACGGAAGTGAATTTTGGACTCTTCACACCGATCCAATCTGGTCCGTTGCATGGATACCATTCGTAGACGCCTTCCAACGGGATCTCCTTCTCAAAGTCGAAGTTCCACTTTCTCATCTTCTCCAATTTCTCCATAGTGCTCGACTCCTGTAAGGCGTTGGCGAAGTTCTCCACCCTTGCCTGGTCGCCTAGATCATCGGCGAAGAGTCGCCGTCTGACCGGATTGTTTGCTGAGATTCTGTGCATCTCTGTTTTGTCTCTTTGGTGGCACGAGGTAGTCTGTAAACAATGTAAAAAAAAGCGTTAGTAAACCAAAAGTTTCTGTTTAAAATAATAAGTATCTATTAGTATTAACAATATATTTGGGGGCACAGGTTGTTCGTTCAATAACAGCGGAGATGATGTAATTGTGTCATCAAGAACTAAATCATAGACACTCGGTCTACCGCATACACCAAATGTCATTTACGTAATACGTTGCTTTTTTAAGAAATGAAAATAGTATAAACCGTATATAAACCGTATAGTATTCATTCAGTTTAAAAATTAAAACAGAATATTACAAATCCTTTCATGTTATAAAGTATGATGCATTAGCGTTGCTAAATAAGATAGGAGAATTATTTTAAATATGGGAACTTAAGTGGACAGTTCTTTGTTTTCACGAGTTGGCATCGATTAATAAGCATAATAAGTTGAGTTTTAACTTCTTATTACTAAGTAAAAAGTTATAAAATTCACGATCTGCAGTAGCATTACCTATAAGTCTAATCATACACATTTTTTTTATTAATTCTAGTTTCATAAGGACTAGGTAAGGCCATCCAGCATCACATTACGAATATGGAGGGCCAGCTAGGTAAGGGATAGTTTTGCGATACTAAATAAACACTTGGGAAGAGATCAATTTGAGTATCAAAATTTGCACGCCCAACGCGTTGTATCGCGGCCTGATCAATTATGCATAAACATGAGATGTTTTAAAAATAGATATGTGTACTACTAGTTAATTTTTTATATCTTTGGTGCTTGACATGAATTTGAAAAAAAGCGGCCACGCAATCCGCCCAGTTGCATTGGATGTTTGGCAAACACAGTGTGTGCGTGCACGGGTGTGCTGAAAGCGAAGTGCCCCGTTGACGGATAGAACGTGTAGAGCGATGACGGACGAGCGCGATTCGCATATCGTACTCGAAAGTTTTTTTTTTAAAAAGTAACGGACAGTTTACCGTATGCGTCATCCATGAACACAAACATTCACACTGCAGACAAACATACTTTACATTGCGCTGGTTCAGAATATAATGGTTTATTCGAAAGACCGACAAATGTCTTAATGTTTATTATTTTTTCTGTTTATATAAGTGAATTACAGTAGCGATCTTAAGCGCATAGTAAAAAAAATTATCAACATAAAAAAATATAAAGTCGGTTGTAATATTTTTTTAGGATGATTAATTATCAAGGTCTTAGTGTGTCCTTCAAAATGACAATGCCCAAAAGTGGTACCAAAAATTCTCATGCATCAAAATCAAAATGATTTAGTAATTATGTCCATGGTTTCTTACGACATTACGCTTCATGGAGTTGATTTTTGAACAGAGAAATTAATTTAAAGAATAAACGTATGAATTTTGCGTTACATATATGATGTTTACATAATCTACGAATTGATTTTTCGATTGTATCAAATATCTCGAAAACCCGGGTTTTCTTTACGAAAGGAACTTCTGTACTAGTTAATATAATAAGTTTAATCTCTAAAATATGTTCGAACTTGATGCAACTTGACACGGTAGAGATATAAAAAAGTAAAAGTTTAAGTTAAAAATAAAAAAAATATCACATAAAATGGACGATGTTCTACAACAAATGATTACTAATTACGACATCAATATGAGGGTGTACTGTAAAACATTTTTCTTCGACTTGTCCATGTCCGATAAATTTGTAACGAGTCTTTTTAATAATAACTACGTGTTCGAAAAGAATCGAACATCTAAACCCGATAAAAAACTAAAAAAAAAATACCTTTATTTATTTAAATAACAATCTGTGTAGTTCTATCACAATTTTAATGATAAAAACGTTTAAAACAAGTGTATTTTTCTTATCATATTGTGTATGGTTTTAAATAAATATTATTGCTGGCTGCCCTGCTCGACAATTATTGGTTTATATACAAACTGAAATTCACGTACAGTTTACTTTCTCTTTTACGGAGTTGCAATGAGTACTATGTGTTTACTTTAGAGGTTTAAGAGGTTAGAGATTCTGGCAGGAACAGTGTGTCGACACCTTAACACAGTGATGTAATGCTGAGAAGATATGGGCAGCGCCGAATTCTTCGTCACTCATCTCCCCTTAAGTGGGTCTGGTCTTAAGGACTACTTAGGTAGTGCTGAGTTCTGTGACTATGTACAGTTTTAAGCGAACTCTACATTGTTCGTATTAGCCGCAGTTCTCTATACATTTGAGGTCGATTTTTGAATAGCTCGCGCACCCCCGCCACGACGTTCATATAGACGTCTTGTCAATGACCACCTTAATGGCCCGCATTGACGAGACGTCTTCGAAGTCTTCCTAAGGTCTGGAGGATGAGAGGGGAATTGTTAGTATTAGCCGCAGTTCTCCATACATTTAAGCCCGAATTTTAAATAGCTCGTGCACAATTCATTCGTCCATATGGATGTCTTATCAATGACCACCTTAATGGCCCACTTGCACACAGCACGTCCCCGACGTCTTCCTAAGGTCTGGATGGGGGGAATGGTAGGCCGCAGTTCTTTCTACATTTAAGGTCGCATTTCCATTTGCACAATTCCTCACCACAACGTCCATATGGACGTCTTGTCAATGACCACCGTAATGGCCCACATTGACGAGAGGTCCCGGTCGTCTTCCTGAGGTCTGGATGGGAGAGGGGGGAAATGTAAGCCGCAGTTCTCTCTACATTTAAGGTCACATTTTGAATAGCTCGCGCACAATTCCCCACCACAACGTCCATATGGACGTCTTGTCAATGACCACCGTAATGGCCCACATTGACGAGGCGTCCCGGTCGTCTTCCTGAGGTTTGGATGGGGGAGGGGGGAAATGTAAGCCGGAGTTCTCTCTACATTTAAGATCACGTCACTACGTCCACATAGACGTTTCGTCGATGTCAGCCGTAACGTCTTCACAATCGTGCGCACACCTGGGCACGGATTAGCACAGTTAGCGCGGACGGCGACCGTTACCGTCCGGCCGCTGTTACGCGCTACCATTAACGCGAGGAATGTTGCAACGTCCCGCTACTGTTACCCAATCGCGCCTATAGTTACCAGCTTACACGTCTACCAACAATGAGAAGTAAGTCGGATTACAATGTTGTATTATTATGACATGGAGCCAAGCTGCTTGAACTCTCTAATATTATAAGGCGACTATTGCGTGTTGGAGCCCGTATAGTTTATATACACGGTGCCTGGTTGGTCACTAACGAAATTAAAGGATATGAATATGTAATAAAATTAGGGGCATAGTTTTCGCCCAAATTTTCCAATAGATAAATTAATTGTATCTACTCGTTGCGGTGCCTGATCATCTGTTCGTCCGGCATAGATCCGCCCGAGGCACCCGCGCCTTCGACGACCTTATGAAAGCGGAAATGAAAATTTATTCTCGATCAATTGAATAAATAAGCCATATTATAGTTGAAGAAATAAACGCACAAACTCACATCGTTCTTTACAATAAAATTACTCTACTAAAAATTAAAAAAAAAAAAGAAAATTAATTTATATAAATAACATAAATAAACAATTAGAAATCAAATATACAGTGACGAACGACGTCTTAATATACATGCCCGAATATGAAAGGAATTCAGCGGAATTAAAACAGCTTAAATTAACTTGTGTACAGTCCCAATTAGGGACGCCGGAGTTTATAATCGCTTATGTCAATAGAAACGACCTAGATCCAGGCCGGGCTATATTTGTCTAGACTTGGCGACGCGAGAATAACAAGGACGTGAATGATCGGCATGATGTTTATAAATACAGAATTATATCTGAAGAGTATGACGACATATGAAATACTTCAAGGTCCCCCCTTGAATGGCAGATTACTTTTAAATGAAACAGGAAAAAGAATTATGTGTACCATTTTACTACATAAATTAAATTGAAATATATTACATAAGCTTTTTTATGAAAAGAATGACTAACGAGCAGACGGTTCGCCTGATGTAAAATTATCCCGTCGCCCATACACAAGATTCGCGACTGCGTTTTCAATCTGAGAAATTGTATAAAACTGGTTTATTGGATAGGACGGAATTAAGGATTAAGGATTTTAAGGGTTAAGGGATGGGAAAAGATGAAGGAAGGGATGACCTTTCAGCGACCTAGAAAGTCACGAATACTTTACTTTATGCAACTTGTGTAGGGCAGTGGTATTTCCCGTGGCGAGCACGGGTGGGAAAGAGCAGCTAGAGCAATTAGAATTGTGTGTAGTTATAAACATATGCAGTCTTTAAAATATGAACAGTTGGAATAAATATACAGCACGTTATCAGAACCTCGTAATAGAGCCTGAGTTATCGAAATCGTGGATACAAATCATTTGAAACCAAACCCAAGAGTTTAAAATAAAAGCATAGAATTTTGATCTCCAATAGCTTTCTACAAAAAATGTAATGGAATAGTATTCAGGATACGGGCATCCGATCACGTGGTCGCGAGTTCAAATCCCGGCATTCGACTATTGTCGAGAACCATATCCTTGCACAAGACTAAAGCTTAGTTGGAATGGTTAAGAAATATTAGTTAAATTTCAAATAATTTGCTAATAGTATTAGAACAAAAAAATCACTGGGGAGGTCAACTATCCTGGCTTCATCATCATAGAGTCTTGCTGATCTCTCTACGATCGTGTAGGTTATCCGTCCCATCGGGCTTTGAGAGTTAGGGAACAGAGAATGCACCTGTGCGCGTACATTTGTGCACTGTAATATCTCCTGCGTAGCTGGCTGTTTTCTGAGTAGATTGGCCGCCATAACCAAAATTCAGTCAGGAGGACTTTATAAGCTTTAGGACGGATTTTGAACCAATGAAAAAATTATGACGCAGCTGAAACCGTTGATTATTAATAAATACTTCAGTATCAATCATTATATTATAATATTATTATCATCGACTCTAATTGACGATAATTTCACTATAAATTCTTTATAATTTTTATACTCGTCTACAATGTTAAACTACTTTATTTTCAACTTGTCTGTACCTTTAAATTTAAACTCACGGTTTGAATTTTAGGGCCCGAACATAAATAAAAAAAAAACGATACCGCAACAAATGGCAAGAATAACAAACATATGATAACTTATGATCGAATCTTGATCACTCGGTGATCGGCAGTATACTATTAGGAAAGTTTCGATGATGTACTAACGGCCTTTGTTACGTAAATTATATCGCTTCCGGGGTAAGTCATTAAAACGGGATGGAGACATCTCGAAATGTGCTTAAAAACACTAAAATCGGACCGTAAAAAGAAGCATCGCGTAAAATCAGTTCAAAGGGCGGGCTTTTTGACTGAGTGCAGCCGTAAACACTTTTTACAACCATAGTTTCCTTCCTCCACTTTTATCCTTAACGCCTGCGCCTATTGAGGGTAAGCAGGATGCTATAGTATGGCAATGTGGCTCACAACGGCGCCCAAGCTATTGTTCTATTGTTTTTGTACAGCGACACAGTTTTTATTGACCGACATCAAAAAAGGAGGACGGTTCTCAATTCGAATGTTTATATTTTTTTTTGTACATTCACGCGCATATCTCCGCCATTTATGGACCGATTTTGAAAATTCTTTTTTTTTATCATATAGGGTAGTATTCGGGAAGTTCGGTTTAGTAGTTTTTTTTTTAAATCAAAACAACAAAATTGAATTTTTGCGCGTGTCTCCGTCATTTCTGAGCCAATTTCGAAAATTCTTTTTTTATATGATAGAGCATTCTTTGCAGATCAGTCTCATGAACTGTTTGTTCATGCTTTGATGTAAATTTACCCTATCAGTGTTAATTGTCAAATGGGAATTAGATTAGTGTACCCGTGATAATTTGTATCACGGGCACATCTTAATGTTACATAGATTAAGATGTGAGATAGAGCATTCTTTGCAGATCAGTCTCATGAACAAACAGCTTTGATTTTGAGACTTACGCGAATATTAGACATTTTTAAATAATACAACTTTACGGATTTTATCGCGTTTTATTTTTAAATT
>JAOCPS010390296.1:0-12280 GCA_025505425.1 Graphium colonna | reverse complement strand
CGCACACACTTCTAACGGTATTATGTATGGAAATGTGTGTGTACACATTTCCATACATAATACCGCTAGAACACACGACAGTTATTTAAATAATATTTTCTTATTAATCTCTAAAATATTTGTCTCTTTGGAGCCCTTAGTCTGTATTCAGGTAGGAAATTCCAGAGTAGCGGGGCTTGAAGGGTTAAAGATTTACCGAAGAAAGAAGAAAGACGAACGTAGATGTCTGTTAATATTGTGTGGGAGATATTGAAACTTATCCTTTAGATAAGATGGGCAAGCTAGATCTTTTAACATCGAGAAGAGTACGAGTAAAAGTCTAGAATTGCGTATCTCTATAAGAGTAAGCTATTTTAGGCGATGAGATATTCAGCAGTATGATAGTATTTTCGAAGGTTGAAAATGAATCTGATACAATTGTTATATTCTAGCTTGTTAGGAAGTACATCACTTATATCTGGGTAACATACATTAGGAGGGGATATGAATAAGAAAAGGGAACGAATGGTCACTGGACCCAGGAAGTCGTGCATACTTTTTTTTATGCCGATATTATAATTTCAAGGACTTAACGTTTTTTTTTTGGGAATTACGTTTGCATATTGCCACTGTACAGGAAATTTACTCCTAAAAATAGACATTAGAATTTGTTTAAAACCCTTTACACTTTTTAAGGGATTGAGAAAGCGTACATTTTACGAAGCGTACCATCAGTCATCTACCGCATGTAATGAAAAAGTCGTAGATGCAATAAGCAACTAAATAAACAAATATTAAAAATATATTAACTTTAAAAACCTTGTCTCAGAATAACCTGGAATATCCAAAAGCTTTTATGTTCTCAGTTATCCGGGGAGTAGGTTCGCAAGTGGTTTTTTTTACAGGAAGTACAAATGTAAATAATAATAATCTTATTTTTCTTAACTAGATCTTTTACAAAGTATCGGTATCTGATATTCACATGTTTTAAAAGTTTTATTGATTCTGTACTTGTATTCAATATTACACACATTTATTCACAACACAGAATAAGTTTTTTTATTTTTCTTCTTCTTCTTGAAGAAAAGACGCCTCATTATTATTATATATTTTTTTCCGTTATAAGTTTAATTACAAACGCACTTACAATTTCTTAATTATAATAATTTAATTTATAAATCCTGAATAAATCACACACTACTTTTTACAAGCTAGCTTTGAGCTATAGAACTGACCACATAGAGAAACGTGAGTGAATTGTGTAAAAATAAAGATCGAGGTAAAATTTATACAACATTAACACATGGATTTTACATTTTTTCAATTTTTTCGCGGAATATTGCTAATTAAACAGTCTTATAGAATTGTATACATATTTACTTGTTCAAGGGTTAATAAAAACATTAATCGAAGCACTTATGTAATAAAAAAGAATAGTGATATTTCGTGAATGTTATTCTTTTTCAATGATCATTTATTGCGCCATTAAACATTTCAAATAACATTAACGGTGTTATTAGAAAAATTATAAAAATAGTATCTTAGTTATTAACTTTGTAATTAAATGTAATAAAAAGTTTTAAACGAAGAAATGGACGAATTGATATGTTTGTAGCCATTAGAAATTGCCTTAAATACAAAATGGCTTTACCAAATTTGTATATTTATTCCATTTAATTTGTTTAAATGTCTTTTTAATGTGTACGTTTAGGGTAATGGTCATGTAACATGTACGTATTACAATACGAAGGATTGCGTATTTCACAAAAAAAGACATAGATATAAAACGTTGCATTAAATTTTGAGATAACGACCAGCCTGTTATTTGTCACGATTTGTTTTGACACATAGTAATAGTGATTTTAAGTTCGGCTTACAAACTAACGGACATAGTAAGACAAATAAAATGCACTATCTCAAAGTGTCGACAGCTATATAGATGCTCCACAATAGATGTGCAGCATATGGGGACTCGCTAACCTTCCGTTTGAAATGGAATTACCTATATTGTGAAGCTAACAAATCAAAAGTGGCCACATTGCGTTTGTTCAATGTAAGAACACGGATTTATTAGCTTGTTTAAAAAACACAGTGCCACATTCAATTTTGAAAGTATTATAAATATTTATCCGAGACTTTTCCTAAAAAAGTAAGTATTTAATAATAATTACTGTAATGAAAGCTTCACGGCGAATTCGCTTTCATTATTCCTATGTAGCAGTGATAAGGTACATAAAATTACTTGTACTTGAAAAATAATCATTGCTTTGTAAGGTAGGAACACAATTTTGTATTTATTTCTTTTATAAACTGTTCTCAGACATATGACTGAAATGTTCCTTGTTCCGGGTGTTCACCTGATGGTAAGTGATTCCGTTGTTTATGGACACACGCAAAATCCGGCCGGGGTTAAGGTGTTGGAAGGGAAAGTAAAGGGAAAAGAAAGGGTTGGAAATGGCCATCCAGCAAACCCAAAAGTCATGCATACATATTTGTCGTGCGGATATACATATGTGTGGTTGTTGTACTACCATGTTTCGGAGAGATACAAGAGATTTTATATAATGTTCGCCACGTAAACAGCTATTTTTGAAAAAAGCTTTATGTCGCGTTAAGAAAATACCTTGGAAAGAGGGATAAAAGCTACATTAAATCAGGAGTAAAGTAAAATTGAAAATAAAACTTAATGTATTTTGGTATTTTTTATGAACACCCGGCTTTCACGTCGATAGATTAGAAATGGGCTGCCCAGTATCTCCCATTGTAGCCGAAATATTTTTAGGAAGTACCTTAAGGAGTAGGCCTTTAGTAGGGATCTTATAAATCTTAATTAAAAGCAGAATATAGACAACAAAATCACAATTAACCACCGAACAAAATTAAAGAGTTTTATGCCATTTAATCTCCATAAATCCATTTTTTTTGGTTTGTAATAAGAGGCATATAGAGGGTTCTTGTTTCACCAGTGGTTGCAGGTCACTCTCGCCACTATTCTTCGTAATTAACTACAGTAGTTAGATTTTCTTTTTATTTTGTATATTTGTATCTGAGAAACTTTTTAGTGTAACCCTTTCTCAAATAACTTTTGACCTTCAGAAGAAAAGCTGCGATTGCGTTAGCGATTTTTGTTCATATTGTATTATGAATCTTTAAATTAACTGTATAATAATTTAAAAAAAACACACATTGAGCAATTGTATATGATTAAGATAAGCTTAAAAGTCCTGCGCTGGAGTAAAACTGAAAAATAATGGGCGAACTGGTGACCAACAATGCATTGCCATTTGTAATATCAGATATTTATATTTTGGGAGCGACTCCCGTGTGATATATTTATGGTTTGAAATTACGCGGTGGCAACATAAAAGATGCTTTTGGAGAATTATTATAAGCCGTGTACTATATAAATTCTTACGATGCTGTTTGTCTGTTGATAAAATAACTGGAGTAAAACAAATAAGAGACGCATCTGGCAGTATTCTATCGAAGATTTCTTTAACTAGTTGATAATACAATAGATATAAATGAAACTACGCAATCATCAATTTGTTTCAATGATACAATAAAACTAACTAATAGTTTGGTTGTCTATTCGATCATACACAAATACAATTATTAATTTTTTTTTTTGGAGCCGATTATTAAATTAAATAAGGAGTGTAACCGTTGGGCGCTCTGTGCAATGTTTAATGATATTTGGTAGTAAAAATTATTGGGAAAATATAAGAAAATGTATTAGTTACTATATTTATCTCCACTATGGTTAAGGACGAAACAATTATGACAGTCTGCAATGGTTTTTTTATATAAATATTTAAGGGTGGTTTTGTGTGTGTGTGTTCAAATTTACAATAATATATCTTTATTTTAGTGAAATGTAATAAGAATTTGCTATTTTAATATTAAGTTACGTCCAGGTCTTTGAACCTTTCTGTCGTAGTTCTCTGTTAAACTACGTAAAATACTTCGTTGTCAAATATATTTTTTTGTTAAACTTGGAATAATAATATAATGAGCGAAATGTCTGTCTGAGAATTTCATATATCATTAAAAGTAACAAGAATCTTATACATTAGGTTTCTTTGCCTTGATATACATATTTCTAATCAACACTGCTCTACTGTCTAGCAAATGTATATTGTTTATTTGTGTCTAGTCTGGATTACTTGAAAAAATATTAGAGGAAAAACACACAAAGAAGGAATTGTGCGTGACCTAAACCGGAGATGGATTAGGTCACGTACAATTCCTTCTTTACTGTACTTTATATGCGTGGGTAACTCGATGAAACTGAAAGAAAATCTCTTCAAATCTATATATTATTCTAAAATGCATTTTTTTGTTAAAAATTCATTGTGGTCGTTTGTGCCAACGAACATATTACGGTGCCGTTAGAAAAATTTCTTGGTATCGGTTTAAGTGCAAAAATAGGATAGGTATCGCTTTTTTACTTTCTATTATAGCTTTTAAAAACAAAATTGAGTAGATTTTATTTCATTGTGTACCATATGTTTTAATACTGCCCCCAAACATAATATACAGATGACTCATCCCGATTTTTCCTTCTGACAAAACAAATCGATTATTGCAAGAATGAAATTTAATAAATTCTAAAATCAAGGTAGCATTAGGATCAGTTATACGCACGCAACTTACGCAGGCGGTTGGTTCCGTGGTTTTTATTGGCGTCAAAGTTTTTCTGTGATAAAAATGGTTTCAAATGTTGTGAAATACACTAACTGCAATATTGTTATATCGGTTAACTTTTTTGCAGAATATGATAGATGTTATAGACGAGAAGGGCATTATTCGCCTGTGTATAACAGCTTTCTCTAGTCAAAAAATAGTGCAAGCATAGAAATTACTCAAGACAAGCAAGAAGGTAACACGTAAGAAGGAAGGAAAAGTCATCGCGATGTGGATATTTAATAACACAAATAATATATATGTAAGATATAATTTGTGTTATTAAAAGAACTGACCGAGAAATAATGGCTATTTTTGTTGCAAACGACTTGCAGAGATTATCATCGATTACCTTCGACCATAAAGATGCGAATAGGTTGATAAAATATATTATTTCATTAAAGAATAAAGTTTCTTTAATTCAAGATAAATATGTTTCCAAAGAAATATGGGCGGAAGAAGTTCTAAATGTGGAGGTACATCATAGTTTTACCGAGTAAAGGAATGTACGTTTATTGGAAAGCTGTGTTGACGTAAATAGTAGACTGATGGGAACACAGCTGAGTCTTTAATAAAAACGACAACGTCAAAGAAAAAGGCGATTCAGTTGTTGCATTCACGGGCAATAGTTCTGTTACACCTGTATTATAACCTGACTGCTTCTGTGGCGTAGAATCTGTGTTAAGAAACATGGACGCGTGGAGGCTCTACTACGGTCTCGAACAGTTAACAAGACAGTGCCAACGTCAACTATATTCGTTCATGCAATAAACGAATTGGATTGACGGGACGAGTAACGGAAATATGGGGAAATTTCAGGTCTCTAAACGTATTCGTAATGTCAGATCTTGTTCGGAGCAGTGGGCAATGGAGACTAGAAACACCAAAAGATGATTGGTTATGATTTAGAAAAAGAGGTTAAGTAATAGATTTGAAGGTAAAAAGAAATGTGTTTTCAAGCAGCGGATATAATAATTCCATTTTACATTTACAATGTCGATAAGAATGTTTCTGTGGAATATATAAGCAGTTATATTACACGCCAAAACAAATCTATTTGAAAAGGATTAACATGGAGCAAAATAAGTATACTGCTATGAAACAAAAGAAAAATTTTATGTAATAAATTAATTAGCAAGTAAAATAATTTTTGTGTAGATTGGCATTGCAAATGTACCAATGTAAGTTGTGTAATGGTAGTTGTAAGATTATTGATTTCCTGTTGAGCTAAGCCAATGTTATCGTAGTTTGTGCAATAATTCAGAGCAAAGGTTAGTTTTAGATGAAATCTATGGCAATATTATAATTAGTTTGTCACAAGCTGCAGTTAAAAGTTTTAGAAGAAGAAAGCGCAATAATTGTAATATCATCGGTTAGCATAATTATGTCAAGTACTGGGAGGCTAGGAAAAATACCTTAAATGGATGCGATATGGTAAACCACGAATGGGAGCTTTATATAATGATGTGTATAAATCGATAAAATTATTCAAAAAGAAACTCAAAGTATGCCTATATAAATATGACCACATATAATATATCTCTCCCTTCTCAATTCTTTCTCATTGCTGAGGATCGTGACTCCATTTTACTTGGTGAACAATGTGTCCATCGGGTTCGCTCAGTCGCTTGGCATAATGCGGCACTGAAAGTTATCTCCAATTTTACAGAGAATTGATTATATAATATATAACATTGACTTAAAATATTAGTAACATGACAAGAGGAAAATCATCGGGACACGATGGACTCAACATTGAACCTTCAGCATGTCGGACCTCATTTTGTATTCGTCACTCATACTTACCATGTCACGTAATGAAAACGCTAGTGGTTTTTATAACCAAAAATAAAAATAGCAAACGTATGCAATAAAACTACTTATAGACCCATATCTTAAGCCACTATTCAGCAAAGGTTTTTTGACAGTGTGCAATGAAAATTTGAGTTTAGAAAGTGGTTATCCACGGAGAGTGCATTTTTTACTTTTAAGTATTTTTAAGTACACAGACAGGATGACACCAGTGTACGCTGCATTTCTTAACCTTTCTAGGGTATTTGACCTGGTTAGACATCTAATGGAAAAAACTTCGCGAAGCAGCCATTCCCGATAAAATAATTAACATTTTTAAATATTGGTACAAAAACCAAAGTTTTTGCTTTTCATACAAATATTTAAACAAATATAAAATAATACAAGTTTATTTACACAGAATATTACAAAAACCGCCTTCAAACGCCTTAAAAGTGTGCTTTCGAAATATATGTTCTCCATTATTTTGATTTCGAATACAAACTATTAGTTTTTACGACCATTGTGGAAGTGTACTCTATCAGATAAAAATACCTTTTATTTTATTTAAATCAGTGCATAAGTTGCGGAGATAAGTGTGAACATTCTTAGATTTTAATATTTATTTTTAAAAGAATAAACTAATGAACCGATTTTACTGAAAATTTTATGGGACTATTTATAAAGAATGTTCTATAATACATAAGAAAATTAAAAATTTTGTGGGACCATTTCAGAAGAATGACCTATAAGATGAAAAATAAAAAAATAAAATCGGTTCATAAATGGTGGAGATATCCGCGAACGTACATAAGAAAAACCTATAAACAATCGAATTGAGAACCTTCCTCTTTGTATGAAGTCGGTTAAAAATGGGCATTGCATGGTTAAATTCATTATCAGATGAGTATAGGTGCAGCGTGGAGTGAGGCATTGTGGACTAACTTCGCAGCAACACAAGGGTTTATTACTCCATTGATGGAAGATTAATAAACAGCATTAACCACGCAAATAGCACGGTGCTGCTGAACCCATCAATAAATGCGCCAAGCAAACCTGTGTCAACATGTCAAAAATATGCTCAGTCGCATGGATTAACTTCAAATAGCAGGAAATGTGAACTTTTGGTATTCAGGTTTGGGGCAAATAATCCCAATGTATTTCATTAAAAAGAGTGACATAACTGAAGTATCTGAGAGTTATATATTAAATGACAGCTTGACTGACGTTGCCGGAAAATGAGAGGGAGAGGAGAGCATTAATAGTCCGATGATAATATTCAGGTTTCCGCGATTTTGACGTGCATCATCTATGTTTGCTCAGAACTTTACGAATATATTTAGTACAGTGATACAAAAAAGAGTAGCATCGTTGATATGCACAATAAAATCAATGCCAATAAAATCAGTGCTAAAAGCATGCTGCAAACAATATCGGATAAGCCTGACTACCTCATCTAACGACATTGGGTGCACTCCCATATTCACGTCTCAGGAGCAATACCGTATGCTGGCGTAAATAGCATCTTTTTATTTAACATTATATTAATTATGTGTGAATTTTATGTAATCGAAGTTTTATTGCTATGTAATTATTATATTCTGATTTTTTTATTATTTTATTAAATGTAATAGATTGAATTATGGACATTACTTTTTAAGTTATTAAATATTGTATTATTTAATTGACATCTTTGGATCACGGTCCGCAAATAAAGAATTATATATTACAGTCATGTAACTCATTAGCTTTTTTGATGTAGTGCAATTCTAAATATACAATTGACTTGTATATGACCAAAATCACTTTCATGTTGACCTCATTAGTTTGTGACATGAGGACAAACATCATTGTTGTACCCATTATAATGAATGCTGTAAATAATTTGAGACGGGTCAGAGTTTTGAGAATAAAATTTATTTGTAACATTGAAATGAATGAATTTAAAATGTTTGGTGTTATTTTTGTTAATTATAAATTTTCATTGTTTCAACTAGATCTCAGTCAGTAACTACATTTCCGTTGACCTGTAAAACATTCCCACAGCCGATTTATGTCACAAATGGCTATCGGAACAGGACTTTCGTTTGGTTTGCAAATAAATCAATTCCCCGATAACTGTTAATCAATGTCAGAGCGAAAACGGTGTTTCAGTTCAATACATGTTTAAATACAGATATTCTAAGCTCTATTTCGCCAAATTTTTTGCACCTGTTCTTAATATCAGCGTATAAATTGAAGTTTATTTACTTCTTTTACTTTGGATGGGTTAAAGAAGTAAATAAACCTTCAAAATGGCAATGTTCGTTTATATCCCTCAATATTTAATGGGAATTATTTATGGCGACATCTGTGATCTTCGGTGTTGGGAATCATGTGAAATTAGGTGTAGCTTGTCAAAAACATTATCGGCATATCTGCTGTTTATAGCTTATCACCAGTTTCTTGTTTTGTTATTGTGTTGACAGGACCCAACAGTAAATCATTATTAATAATTAAAAATAAAATATATTGTATTTTTTAAAATGTTATGTTTATCCTAGCGGGCTTGGCGTGACTGAAGTGTGGCAAGGCGAGGCTCAGGAAGTTGACGACCTGCTGCTCTTACAGCTGATCAGGCGCCGTGCCGAGTATCGATATTTTATACATAATAATTAAAAACTTTAGTTATTTAGTTGTCAGGTCGTGGTCAGATGACTAAAATGTTAATAACGGGTATCATAATTGCGGTACAAAGAAAGATTTTCATTTGGGAGATAATGGTCTAAAAACTAATCACACGAATAAAACTGTTGCTACTTTTTTTGTAGATTCTGAAGTAATATTTCGCTACATTTTACCAAAAAATCATTAAAGAAATAGGCTTGTAGAGCATCGCATCTTCCATACAGCTCTTCCTTTGAAAAATTAGCGTAATATGAAATATAAATGACAACGACGGTTACACAAAGGTTTATTTTAATTAAACCACAAATCATACCATCTATCAGAACCATATTCGTCAATATTGTTCAGATATATGGTATGGTCTATACTTTATGCTTTCCAGAATATGTTGAGTTTGAAATGGAGTTGCCCACGTTTCGAAACACTGGCTACGTATAATATTCTTCAAGGCCAAGGGGATAACACCGCCGCTTTAAAAAAACTGGAAGCATAGATAGTATTAGAATTATACATACCTATTTGAGCCCCTCCTTTTTCTCAATCTAAAATGTGCGCCCAACCCTTCCTAGCTTCTAATTCTACCCGATACCGAGTATCTTGACCGCTATGACTAGAAATGGTACTAGAGTAAATACAAATCCAGCATATTTCATAATCAATTATTAATAATTATAAATATTAATGTTGTATAAATTTTACATTAATTAATAAGAAGGCAATCGTTATTTGTAAACATGGCAATTTAAGCCAAAATAAAATTTCAAAATACACGAGAAGCCTATAACACTATGAGGTAATAACGCTCAATTGTGATAGGGCCCCACATCGCGGCTTTATGTCCGTGGCACGCGCTGTTTTTATTTACGGTTGAATATTACAATAAAATCCAAACAAAAGTTGTGCTAAACAAAGACTATCACAGCGATTTTTGCATTGAATTAATAAAAAATAAGCAGCAACGACAAGCTTATATTGTCCTAAGTTACACAAACATATAAGGTAAAATCTACAGAAATTATGGGCCAGTTTTGTTTTTAAACCGCTCATTTAAACTACAAGCGATTGGTATTTACCTGTATGTATTTACTAATGTTTTTTATTTTAAAAACCAAATCTGTTACTTCAGAAATACAAAAAAATCTTGCAATTAAGGTTTATGGGTGCGTACGTTAATATTCGTAAGGGTAAGAAATATGTTAAGTTTAATAAAATATGTCAAGTTTAGTAAATTACAAATTCCGACCTCAAACGTCTTAAAAATGTACTTTCGAAACATTTCTTTTCCTTTATTTTGAAAACATATTACTAATCCGATTTTTATAAAAAAATTGTGGGATGATTGTCGAAATGTGCCCTATTATATAAAAATATTTTTTCAATTCAGTTCAAAAATTGTGGTCATATGTGCGAACATTCCTTAATTCCTTTGTTATTTTTATTTTTAAATATGGGACGATCTACGAAGAATATTTTCTATCTATTATATTGTGAAGAAAAATAATTTTTGAAATTGGTTAATACATATATGTATATATAATAACAAACAGTTTTAGTTTGGTTCTAAAATTGGTTCAAAAATGATTCATAAACGCAAAAATACATAAAATAAATTTATAACAAAATATCTTTATAATATAATTAAAATTATAATATATTTAAAATATAATTAATCAAAATATCATTTTTTTAAACAAAAACTAAACCTTAAACTTGTCCTTAACTTAAACTTGTAAAGCAGCTACGAGATAAATTTTATATAAATTCTATTGACTAGCCACTATTTATTTCTATTGATTAGGAAGGAAGGAAAGAAATTGGCTGTACGATATGTCTGACGCTGACAGTTGCGGGACTGAAAACCTAATAGAAATGTGACAAATGCGTGAGATGTGATTTTAAAAGCGTTAGTTCTTTCAAAATTAAAGATAAATACATTTAATCGTCATAATTGATTCTACGTCAATCCATTCTACGACACAACTCCTATTTGAATTAAAAAATATGTCTAAAAAGCCCACTATGACAAAGTAGATTTTTAAATGGTTTGACCTTTATTTTTTGATTTCAGTCCAAATAAAGAGTATTTTGAAAAATTAGTTTTGCCTTAAAGGCTTTTCTTTAAATACATAATATTTGAAGAAAAGCCTCTTGGTCGGTAAAATTTAATTAATGCTAAATAAATCATTCTTTTACAGCATGTGTTTCACTATCCTTATTTACTCTGTAAACAAACATGGGGAAGATTAGGAAGCGGAAAATTTTATTTTCTATTTAAGCGAAATGTTACTATTTAAGGACTATTTAAACCTTTGGCCATTTGTAGAATGTACCGTTTCCCCCATGAACCATTGCCGATTATACTGGATTATAAGTATATAAATCAAACCGGTTCAAAATGAAGTTATGAATTATATTTAAATTTTTCTTGCACTGTCAATCATTATTCAAGTAACTTTCGTATTAGTATTATTAACTATTTATAAGACAGCAGACGGCTTATTTCATTTAATCCATAAGTCTTAATACTTCAAAAACATAAGTGTGGGAGTCGGAGCCTAATTCAATATTAAGTGTGACATTCAATTTTAAGAATATGAATGTAGATAAATTTTGTATGGATACTGATATTTATTAAAAAGGGCATACATAATTTTAAAGTGATAGTACTTGTATTAAACATACCAAGTTACTTATTTTTATTCAAACTATGATTTTTATCAAAATTATCATCTACTTTAATATCATGACCTTCACTGCTTAATATACATTAAGCATTGATGTTCATGGTATCCTGCAATAATTAAATGAATACTGACAATGCTGCTGATGCCCTGTATGTATCACTCTAAGGGTGTTACAGAACGATTTTCCTTTACTTATTATAGGTTCAAAGTGAATAAAGTTGATAAAATAACATTAAAACAACTTCATTCGCTTTGAACCTGAAAACACTTGCGTATTCATTGTCATAAATACACTATAACCGATTCGGAATCCCATTGACCTGAGAAGAACCGGCGTAAGGAAATCATTGGGATTTTTTCTATTTTATAAGTATTTCTATTCTTGTATTTATATAATCTATTATTTCTAAGACTTACGCGAATATTTGACATTTTAAATTAAACAACTTTACGGATTTTATCGCGGTTTATTT
>JAOCPS010390185.1:0-12280 GCA_025505425.1 Graphium colonna | reverse complement strand
TTATAAAGCTGAACAGTTTGTTTGGTTGAACACACTAATCTCAGAAATTACTAGTCCGAATCAAAAATTGCTAAAAAAATCACTAACGATTTTAAAGGTGGTAGATCATAACATCTTTTCATGGCTTTTGGTGCACGTCTACGGCCGCGCTCGCTCGGGGAAGTACCACCGCCCTTTATAAAGTCGCCATAAAATAAAGTATGCATGACTTATGGGATGCCGGATGGCCATGTCTACCCTTTTCTTTTCTTACTCCTTTACCCTCTAAATCCTGAATCCCGACCCCATCCTATCCAATAAACTTATTATATCCTATTTTCCAGGTTGACTACGCACGCGCTACTGTCGGTATATTGCGTCTGTCTATGGGCGATGGGATCGCTTACCATCAGGCGAACCGTCTACTCGTTAATCTACCTTTCCATAAAAAAAATTAAAGTAGAGTGCGTCTAGGTACTCAATTGTCATCATATTTTTGTAATAAAATAAGGGGCACTTTTCGACCAAATTTTCCTATAAATGAAGTGTTGATACTCGGCGCAACGCCTGATTAGCGGTACGCGCGGCAAGTAGCCCCCTTAATGCTGTCCATCCAACTCCGGATATGCCGTGTCCGTTAGGATGAACATGAATTACGCAATTAATTATTTAACTTTATATGATGTTTACTCTGTGGTAAATCAATATTTATTTTTAATAATACTTTTATTCTTCATGTATGATCCCGTCATATAACCTCTTCGAGCATTTAAAGTGACTTACCTGTATATTCAGTCATATACTACTAAACGTACAATATATGTCTCATAATACTAAAAATATCATTGAAACATAAAAACAAAAATATAATTTAGAATATCGTTTTATATAAGAATATCGATTTATATAGCAAATTAGCACTATAAATAATACATTACCTCGAGGTTTTGTTTAAAATGTTTCAACAAATCCACTTCTTGTTTCAGGGAAGCAATGCAATCATTCATTTGCGTTGATTCCTTTTGATGCATTTCACATTTCTGATTAAGTTCAGCCAATTGTTTATCTTTTTCGTTTATCACATTACTATCATCCTCCTTCTGCTTTTGTAGTCTGTAATTAAAAAACAGGCCATATTTTATTTACGCATTTAGCCGTCGCAATCGGGAGATATGCTGAATTTTAAATGTTGAGGAAACAAAAAACTAATCAGCATATTTAAAAGCAATGCGTTATTGGTAATTCGTCTCTTTAACTGACTTCAAAAAAGTAACAGGTTCTTAATTTGTATGTTTTAATTTTGTTTTATCATACATAAATGATTATGTAATACCAGAAATTAAATTTGCGCGTATCCCCGCCATTTATGAACCGATTTTAAATACATATACTTTTTTTATGAAAGGCTTCCGAAATGGTTCTATCAAATTTTCAGTTTAGATGTTTATTTTTTTAATCAAAAAGGATAACACATGTTCCCGAAAGGACACTTTTAAGGCATTAGAATTAGTTTTTGTAATTTTCTGTGAAAATAACCATGTTATTAGTAAATTTTCATAAAGAACTATTCGCGTCTCGCGACTTTGTAACGTTTCAAAATTGAAAAAGTATTCAAAAAAGTTGTTTAATCTTAATGTACGTAAATAATTACAAGTTGTTTACCTTGATATCATCTTAGTTTGTATTCTAGCTGTGGTCTCGTGCGTCTTTATGTTAAACTGCAATCGCGATACTTCTTTGCCTTTCTCTTCTACATCTTCTTTTATTCGTGAATTTTCAACCATTAAGGCCGCTATTTGACCTTTAAAACCTTCTACTATACTATCGTTCTCTTTCACAGATTCTTTCAATATCAGAATATCCGATTCCATCTTGTTGTGTTCTATTTTATTTTGTTCGATTATGTTTCCTAATTTTTTCAATTCCTCAGCCATAGCATCTTTTTCTTTGGTCAAAGTTTGGTTGATAAGTCTAAGATTATCAAGCTCATCTCTAGTATTTGAAATCTGTTGTAACAACTCTGGCATCTTGCTTTCACTCTCAACATTCGATTGCCTGTATTTGGTTATCTCGGCTTGTAGCTTTTCAATCGAAGTGTCTTTTATTAAAATATTCTCTTTTAGAAGATTTATCTCTTCCGTTAAGTTTTGAACCAACGTGCGGTTAACGTTGTTCTCTTCAACATTTGCATTGTAAATTTTGTTCAAATCATCGTACAGAGAATTCTGTGTTTGTATTTCGTCTTGTTTATTCTTAAGTTCTTCATTATGTAACTCTTTGGTTGTCTCGAATAAATCTGTTAATACTGATAACTCTTTAGTTTTTTCTTCTAAAATCTTCTTTTGATTCGCAACATCTTGCTTAAGAACGTTTATTTCTTTGTCTTTTTCCGATAGTATGTGTGAATTATTTTGTGCCAATAACAGATTGATTAGCAGATGCAATTTCTTAACAGGAGGCAATGTGTTGTCAATGTTTTCTGTTACCAAAATATTATTTTCGGCAAGTTTTTTATAACTCTCGCGAACTATTTCTACAAATTCCTCATCTTTTCTAACCAAATCCAATGTAAGAGCATTGTTTATTTCATGAATCCTATCCTTTTGCACAGTAAGCAAATTAAATTCATTTTCTTTAGCGGAGAGTCGAGACTTAAGTTGGATTGCTTCGTTATTTACCAGCTCTAATTCCGTTTTCAGTTTCTGCGAACATTCTTCTAACTGAGCGTATTTATTTTTTCGTTCATTTAATTCGTTACTGTTCACAGATTGTTCCAATACAGTTTCAAAAACGGATTTACTATTCATAGAAAATTCAGTGTCTAGTACCATCAAAACGTTTTCCTTAAACAACTTCATTGCTTCGTTACCAAAATTGTTTTTACCGAAAATTCCAATGTTATTTCTTAATACTGATAATTTCTTTTCTATATTCTTTACATTACAATTACTTTCTTCTAAACTTTGTGTTATGTTTATTATCTTTTCCTCCGTTTCACGCTTAGAGTGTTCATAATCTCGTAACTTGTTTAACATTATTTCAATTTGATTTTCGTGTCCTGACATTAACTTACAGTAAAGCGTTTTCATCACGTCAATAATTTTTACGTCTTTATCGTAATTGACCTTTTCTCCAAGTTTCTCCATGTAATAATTTATACAATCCAATTTATCATGATTATATATATCAGATATATTTTCTTCTGTTATTTTTGGCATGACAGATTTGTTTGAAGAAGAATCGACGGTATTCGTATCACTAATACTTTCGTCCAAGTCCATTGCTTCGCTTATTGATAAATTATTGTTTTCCAATTGGTTTTTGATAGTAGTTACTTCTTCTTTCAACTCATTACAGTCTTCTCTACCTGCGTCTAACTCATTTTGTAACGTGCATATCTTATTGTATCGTGATGAACTGTCGGAATCACTATAGCTTCTACTCAAGCGCGTATGCGCATTGGAATTTTTGTTCTCAAGAGCTTTGATGTGCTCGTCTTTCTGTATGCATTCGAGACATACTTTTGTCACTTTTTCTTCATTAATATTTGCTAGTCCCGAATCAGCGGAGACAGAGTTTGATATTGGAATATTTTGACTGCTACTTGCTTTCTGCCTCTCGAGATCTTTCTTAAGATCATCGATTTCTGAGAGAAATTCTATTACTTGTGTTGATAAATTATCATTTTCTTCCTGAACACCTTTAAGTATGTCTTTCGTGGACTTCAAGGTCGTCAACAGTTTTTCAATCTCTTTACTTTTGTTATCAAGTTCTTTTTCAAAATTGTGCAACTTTCGCAAAAGTGCTTCGGTAGATGGCACTTCTAGACTAAGATCATTATATTTTTTCTCCAAATCAACTTTTTGGTTGGTTACCTGAATTAGGTTTTCTTTCAAGTTTTTAATCTCGTTTGCTAAATTTGTACGTTGCTCCTTTTCATTTTCACACGTTTTGCATACGAGCATTTCAGGACTAAAATTATTATATTTTTTCTCGAAACCATCTTTTTCATTTGTAACTTGCACTAGCTTTTCTTCTAATTTTTCAATTTCTTGTGCTAAGTTCATGCGTTGTTCCTTTTCATTTTCACAAGTTTTACATACAAGGCTTTCTAGACTAATATCACTATATTTTTTCTTGAAATCATCTTTTTCATTTGTTACTTGTACTAGGCTTTCTTTCAATTTTTCAATATCTTGTGCTAAGTTCGTGCGTTGTTCCTTTTCATATTCACATGATTTACATATGAGGACATCGAGACTAAGATCACTATATTTTTTCTTGAAATCATCTTTTTCATTTGTAACTTGCATTAGGCTTTCTTTCAATTTTTCAATTTCTTGTGCTAAGTTCATATGTTGTTCCTTTTCGTATTCACATGCTTTACATGCGAGGATTTCTAGGCTAAGATCACTATATTTTTTTTCAATATCATCTTTTTCATTTCTTACTTGTACAAGGTTTTCTTTTAATTTATCAACTTCCTGTAATAATTTCCTTCGTTGTTCCGTTTCTTCTTGACATCTATCACATACAAGTGCTTCTAGACTATGATTGATGCATTTAATCTCTAATTCTTCTTTTTGAGTACTTACTTCAAGCATTTTTTTCTCCAAATTCGCAATCTGTTGCGACAATTGTATATTTTTCTCCTTTTCTTTTTCGCATATCTGACATACAACGTTTGAAATATGTTTTATAGGACTCGTTAGTACGTTTACTTTTACTGCATCTGTTTTATTGTGTTGTGCCAATTTAAGATCTTTATTGAGGTCCTCATTTTCTTTTTGCAACGTGTAAAGCGTATTCATGATATTTTGATCTTTATACAATTCATAAGATAGTTCATTAATTAGACAAGAAACCGTTTGACAAGCAACATCGTTGTACGAACAAACATGAGCAACTTCACAACACGTTTGATCTAGCCCTGTGAGCGTATTATCGGCAGTAGTGTTTACAGTAACGTTTGTATCCAACATTAAAACGTCACCATCTAAGGTAGATTCGTTTTTAAAATTATACGAAACGGTGGTGCTGTCCAATGGAACAGGAAGGGAATATCTTTTGAAACTGGCATTTAGATTCAATTCCAAGTTTTCTTCCTTCAATAATGTCATCAGTTCACGTAACTGTTCTTTCAATTCGGGCAAATCCCTTTGGCACACTGTATGGAATCGAGTGTGGTGTAGTTGGAAAAATTTAACCTGTGAACTTAAAGACTTATTTTCCGCATAAGTCGTAGCGGTTAAAGTAGACAGATTAGTTTTGTGATTGAATATTTTTTTCTGTAAATCATTTGTACAATTCAAGAGCTCTTTAATCTCTTCATAAGCATCGTGTATTTCTTTGGTTAATTTTTCATTTCTCAATTTTAATTCCTCTTGGTGTTTTGTGAGCTCTAGGTTTTTGTGACTGAGGATTTTAAGTTCGTCCTTAAGTTTATCACATTCACAGCAACTGTTGGTTGATTCGAAATTTTCAGTGTCCACATCCGATTTTGACATAGAAGGTGTCACTGACGAAGCATTGTTTTCAATATCTTGTATGATTTCTACTATTTTATTACAAGAAATTGTCAAAAGGCTCGGCGGAGTGTTCGGAGCATCACATACGGAAATTTTATGAGCTGTGTGTATGTTCTCTTTAATAACACTATCGTTACATTCTGTATCATCATCTTCCCTTTGTGAGGAATCATATTGTAAACATTTTTTTCTCAACTCTATATTCTCCTCTTGAAGATCATCAAATTGTCTTTTCATTACGAGACTAAGTTCATTGAACTGTTCTTTCCATTTAAGCACGTTACCCTCCATAACGTCCAACTCCTCTGATTTCGCCTTCAATTCTTCTTTTAAGTCTTTTAGAACTTCGTTACTCGTTTTTAAATCATCTATTAAATTTTCGTTATCTTTCTGGATATCATGTAACTCTGTAGATATATCACTATTGCTTTTTGTTACTTTGGTTATATATTCAACTAAATCTATATCTTCATCAGTTAAAGAATTAACTTTATTTTGGGCTTCAATTAAAATATCTTTTTGCTTTGAACATTCTTCTAATTGCTCCATGTTTAACGAATATTGAGAAGCCACCTTATCTAAAATTGGTAAAATGTGGCTAGAACAGTTTATTTCTACATCACAGATATCGTTCAAGTCAATATTTAGGTCATTTTCAATATGTAATATATGTGCTATTTCTGCAACTTTGTGGAAAACACTATTAATAATTTCATTTCTCTGTTTTATATCCCTATTACGTTCTTCTAATGTAGAGAGGTGTTCTTCAGACTTCATTTCCAAGTTTGTTTTGAAGTTATTAACTGCTTCATTAAGTTTAGATATTTGAGTGTCATTTGTTGCTAATTTTTTAATGAAGAAGTCGACAGAAGTGGCATATAGTGACGTTATAGATTCAATTTTGTGTTCCATATTTGAACAAAAACTATTAGTCACGGTTAGCAATGATTTAGATTCCACTTCTGAGAAATTATCAGTTGTTATATCCTTTAATAAATCCTTAACATTTCCTAAACAATTATTTTTATTCAGTTTTTCGCGTTTTTTTGATAATATTTCGTATAGGTCGGAAAATTTGGTTTCATTATTGAAACAATTATTTACAACTTTTTCTAATATGTTAAATTTGTCGTCGAGTGAAGTCATTTCTGATATGATTTGTCTTCCTAAATTTCTCAATAAATTTGTTTTAAATGTGTTTATGTGACTGCCTACTTCTGTAACAATATTTTCTAAATCTTTAAATTTATCACACACTGATACAGATGAATCGAGAGATTCATCATTACACTGGAATGAAGTTTTATTTTCATCTGAAAATAATGAGACAATATTTTGCAGCTTTGTTATGATTTCCGTGATTTTATTTACATACATTGATTCTTCGGTGTTTTTATCTAATTTATCTATCTGTAAATTCTTAGTTTGCAATTCGTCTTCCAAATGACTTATTTTGTTACGGTAATTTTCAACTTGGCTTGTTAGTTCTATATTTATTCCAGTTAATTCCTTTTCAATATGTTGCTTGTCTTTTTTTAACTCCTCATTATATTCAATTAAACTTGATAACTTATTTTCGTAATTTTGAATATCATTACAGAGAATTTCATTTTTCTCTTTTAATTCTAGTAATTCCTTATTTACTTCTTCTAGAGATGTTAATAAGGTACTTTTCTCTTGTAACAAATTTGTTATGTCAAAATTATTCTGTTTCAACTGCTGTTCTAGTGCTGTTAATTTTTCCTGTAATTGTGCAATTTCTATTCGTTTATTAGCAAGTTCAGTTTCATTATCTTTATTTACTGTTTCATTATTTTCAACTAACTTTAGGGTTTGTATTTCTTTGTTTTTAGATTCAAGAGCAACCTTTAAAGATTGAATAATATTATATATATTTTCATTGTTTGCAATAATTTTCTCTTCATTTGTAATTAAATTGTCTATTTCATCATTATTCAATGAGATTTTCAATAGCTTTTCTTTTTTACTTAATTCATCTTGTAATTGCTGTATAGTGTTATTGTTGGTGTGTAAATCATTTATTGCTATGTTCAAGTTCGATTTTTGGTCTTCTATAATTGTATTCAGAGTTTTAATTGTGGATTTATGTAAAATATTCTCCTCCTCCGATTTACAAAGCTGTTCCTTACAAGTATCAAGTGCTGTTTGAATTTCTTGTGTTTGTCTTTCTAATGACTCTACTTTTTCGTTTTGTGTTTGTAAATTGGCTTCCAATTCTGCTATAAATTTATTTCTATCTGATAACTGTTGTTTTAGATCTTTGGCAAGTTCTTCAATATTTGAAAATGCACTGTCACTTGTGGTCCCTATATCTTTATTGTCATTCTTAAAATTGGCAACTTCTTCTAACCGTGAAAGTAACTCTGTTTCCCTAGTTTTACTTTTCTTCTTTAAAGTTTCAAACATTATTTCGCAATCTGTAAGTTTCGTATCATACTCTGTACAACGTTCTTCTAATTGGAGCTGCAAAAACACGATAGTAATTAACAAAAGACAAAAAGAAGTAAATCATATAAATATATGATAAAAAATTCAAAATCTAGTATTTTCGTACCATAGTGAGCAATAATTATGATTTGCACTATGAATACTATATGGGCATGTACTATTTTTTGTTGGTAATAATGCAATTATCTACATTAAAAGTAAAAACTACTTTTATTTACTGTTTCAATAATAACTCATTCCTGTAGTTTGGCGATTTCCTCAATGACGCTTCCTAACTCGACGCGAAAAGAGCGGGGCATTACGAGTTGATAACATATTCCTCAACATATACAATATAAGTATCACTTAGAATATAACATATGTAGAAGATATATAACACGACATGAATTAACTTATAGATATTTCTGCTGATATCCCTAACAAAATTTTGGCATAAACCTAATTTTATATATTATGTTTCCAAATATCTTTAACAGACTTCAAAAGGAAATGGTTCCCTGTAGTTTTTTATTATATTTTTTTCATGGTTTTTACCTAAGATATCCTAGTTATTCGTTAGTGAAATCAAGAAAATCTAACACACGAAAAATGGTACTCGTTTGAATATGATATGTCACTTGACATATGATAGGTTACTGAAACTATAAACAAACCAAATATCCATAGATCCGAAAGTATGGCCTAAAGTTCTTAGCAGAAAATGTATAATCAAAAGAAAATTTTATTGCAAGAAATAAAAATACAATACAAAATATATATATATAATAAAAGTGGAAATTCGACTCTGCTAATGTAACTATATTGAATTTTTCGTTTTACAAAAATATTAAAGCTAAGCTAAGCCGCCCAAGCTGTAATGCTACTTATAATAATAGCTATGAAAATGATGTCTTACATAATGCTATATACAAATGAACTACACTACCTTAGCTGATGTAACACTTCTAACCTCCTCTTCAGTTTTACTAATTTTTTCCTTTAAGTTTTTGATTTCCGATTTATTTTCACCGCTTAATCTATTAAGTTTTTCAATATTTTTCTCCAGTGTTGCTATAACTGATTGACTCTGTTCTAGTTTGTCTAATAGTTCAACCTAAAACAAATAACAAAAATACAAAGCATAGAAAGATATGACATTTATTAAATCACTATCTTGTTTACTTATTTGATTTTAATTATATTGTTTCAAATTGTTAACACTATCCATAGTCACTGGATAGGCTTCAGTATTTTTTTGTTTCTCTCTCTCTGAAAGCCGACATATTTATTTTCTTAAAAATCCGATAAACATATTAATAACTATAGTATTTGCCAGTTGATATTAACAGTTCCAAATTAATTTAAATAAATTGTAAAGCCAATGTTTTTTTAACAATAATTTGTTGTTCAACTAATAGTTGTCAATCTTCTAATATAAAATTAAATTTCTTACCACATCAGGTGAATAAATTTTTTCTCTTTGTGTTAATTCTAAAATATCTTTAAAGTTCTTATCTGCTTCAATTGCAACTTTTCTAAGAACACAAGGTGGTGTCTTAGATGCATCTGAAAATTATCATTCATAATATTTAATAAAGTGAAAGATTATAATATGTAAATAAAACTATTAACATTTAAAATATTTTATTGTAGACTTACTAAAACATTTGTGGTGTGGTGAGCAAATCTGGATATTTGTAGGTATGTCATCATCACTATCTGGAATAATATATAAATTTTAATTGTAGATTAATTCTTTACAAATACTATAAATTTAAATAACTTCATTTATATCTTAACTTCTCAACTAATTATACCATTGACAAATTTTCATATATTCATAGGAAGCAGACTTTTGAAATACAGAAAAGAAGCAGAAAAACATGTTTTGGGCAATCATGCAACATTAAAACTAGGTTTACAGACATCTATGAATTGCTAGTTTATTTAAAAACAAAAAGTACCTAGAGTAAAAGCAATGATTCTACAATACAATTTAGTCACCAAAAAAAATCACAAATTCTAAATAATATTGCAGGCACAAGCTAGTAACAAGAAAAACATAATATCAATGTCTATAGTTATAAATCACAGTTCATCTATGCATATAAATTAATGTTAACTATTTGTTCATAATTTTTGGTTGTTTTCTATATAACTATTTATATATTCTATATACCTATTTATATCCTATATTATGGTACTAATTAATAAAAAACATATTCTTAAAATGTCTGTTGGTCCGTTGCTAAAAGCTTAACGTATTTTTATAGGACTTGGATAGCTAAAGGAATAGAGAGTAACCTTGGGTACTTTTATTTAAGATTGCTTTTAATTTCTTGGATATTTTTTTTATTTTTAATATTGTGGCATTCAAAAATACATACAACCCTTAATTTTCACCCATCTATCACCAACTCCTATATTTTAATAGCCATACTAGTAGTTCATTACTTTAAAACCCTGGTTGATAACTAACTGTTCAACTATCACATGACTAGTTTTGAAATTTCAATTATTAATAATTTATATGGCAATGTTCGTTGGGTCAGCTATACAAATATGAATTTTAATATTTTCAAAGAAGTAACATAACTATATGAGGAATGAACCAAATTATTGGTTCATTCCTTATATAGATACTAGCTTTGATTTGATTTGCTTAGAAATTGTTTGTTAAGTTTTTACCAGTTAAGCAAGTATTGTGTGTTTAAAATTGTGTTGGGCATGTTAAAATTTGTTTATTATATTGTTTATCATCTTACCTATTTCAATAACTTCACTTATTCTTTGGTCTCTAGGTGGTGGCGTGATAAGCCTAGGAGGTTCTTCAGGAACACTGGCAAGATTAGACATGCTATGTATTGGCAGAAAGTCTGTTGAATTCCCTATCAGTGCAGGGCTGTAAGAAAAATAAAATAAATAAGTAACCATTGATGATTCATGCCGCTCCACGACATGTTGAAACCTAGCTTTCATTAAACTTGACCAATTGATCTAATTTTAAATGAAAGAATTCCAGCAATCATGTAATCAATATTCTAAATAAAAGAGTGTATTCTAGCGAGTGTTCTTACACGAAAATAAATATCTCAATTATAACCGAATACAGGAAAAAAAATCTATAGAAATGTAAGAAATTTGTATGGGGAAATTGAATTTGACTCTAAATTCTCGAATCTTGAGAAACATAAAATTTTATTGACATAAATAACAACT
The DNA here is from genome assembly GCA_025505425.1 of Graphium colonna. NCBI lineage: Eukaryota > Metazoa > Arthropoda > Insecta > Lepidoptera > Papilionidae > Graphium > Graphium colonna. Next base: position 1,106 of record JAOCPS010390185.1, on the reverse strand, counting down.
ACGCAAATCCATTAGATAGAAAGGCCTGATGAACTCAATAAATTTCATAAATTCTTTGAATATATATTTCTTTAATAATACAACCATAAATTCTTAAATTTTATCAAAGTTGGCAATAGAAGTACTCCATGCTTGTAATTTCGATTAGTAATGCACTTGCAAGGAAGTAATATATCTATCCTTAAATTTCAGTGTATGACAGTTCACTTTAGTGATAACGAAGTTACTTTGTATTAGTTTTGAAAATGACTTCAAATAGAAATGTTAATACATTGGGAGCCATATGAATTAAAGCCGAAATATATCGAAGCGCGTTTTGTCACGTGTGAACTACTGCTTTAACAGCAGAAAAGAAAAGGTTTTTTCATTGTGTCGTAACTGGCAATTAAAAATAGATACACTGTAATAATCCAAAGCGTAGACAAATATGAAGTAAGCCTGGCCATGCATCAATATTGTCCACAGAACCAAAAATTAATGGTTTGAAGCTTCTTCTGCATATTTGGTAGGATCAGTAGGATGTAATTTAGTATGAGCTGTCAAAATCGAGTGAGAATATCACGGGGGATCGCTATCTACTTTAATTGATGCGTTTGAGTCAAGCCCTATAAGACAAACAGTCGCTATACGAGAAAAGACACGACAAAATGATTTTGTTACATGACAACACTTGGCCTTATGTTGCAAAACCTACCTGGAAACACTTAATGGGAAGTTCTACCCCACACACCGTATTTACCGGATAAAGCCCTTTCCAATTTTCACCTATTCCATTTGATGGCACATGGCTTTGCTGTCCATCGTTTTCATACTTACAAAGAAGCTAAAAAATGGATTGATTCTTGGATAGCATCAAAAGACATGTCGTTTTTCCAACTCATATACAATACAATCCAAATTCAAATATTGAAAAAAGAAATGGGTGAAAGTGGTCTCTAGTAATGGGCAAATCCATTGATGTGCATAGTAAATATATACTTAAACCATCTCAGACAATAACTTAGTGTTATTATTCCTTGATTGGGTTAGGACAGTGATTCCCAAAGTGGGCGTTAGCGCCCCCTGGGGGGCGTTGAAGCAACTTAGGGGGGCGCTAAACCTCCCGC
>JAOCPS010389857.1:0-12283 GCA_025505425.1 Graphium colonna | reverse complement strand
CATCCTATCCAATAAACCAATTGTATCCGATTTCCCAGGTTGACAACGCACTCGCAACTCTGCGGATGTTGCGTGTGACCATGGGCGGGATCACTTACCATCAGGTGAGCCGTCTGCTCGTTTGTCTTCCTTTCCATAAAAAAAAAAAAAAAAACCACATATTTGAAGTAAGTATAAACGGGATAATCTAATAAGATATTCCTTGAGTACAGAACGAGTTTCTATGGAAAATCTAAATATAAACTCAATAAACCAGAAAATCTAATTCAAATTTATGAATAGACTATGTTTCCGCTGTACCATTAATATTTCCGTACCGGAAGATATTGCGAGCTGAGTACGGATACAATAATTGAATATGAATATACATGTTCTTTGAAAATGAAAAAAACTAGTGATAAATTTTCAATTTATCACTAGTTTTTTTCAAATAAATTTTCAATTCAAATAATAAAATGTAAAGAAAAAATTTACGTGAAAAATTAAACTAAGAGTCATAACGATTCACTTCTATTTTTGCGAGAGTTGTATTTGCAAATTTCAAAGTTAAATAATGAATAAGGCGGATTATTTAACCATAATCTCGACTATTGCACCTCATCCTGGTTTTTTTTAAATCCAAAATCATATGCAATGCACGCAAAGCTTCGTAACGTTTCCCAGCTTAAAATGGCTTAAAGGAAACTAAATCGCTTGATGGCCACCCAATTGCATTTGTCAGTGGACCAAAATGCTGAAGTAATGGACAGCTGCTCTGGTTATTAAATTAACAGAATTTACAGCGATGTATAAATTTCACTACATTTCGTTACTGCATCTGCATCTTGATGAATCAATTATTTCAAAAGCTAATAGTTAATATTAGGTTTTTTATGTCTACTATTGATTCCCAATATATATTGTTCAATTTTTCTATAGTAAATAAAATACTTTCTATTGGTTCAAACTTGTACCGTGAGGAAATTTGCCATTGTGATTCTGATGTATGTGTGTGTGTGTGTGTGTGTGTGTGGGCGTGTATACATACTATAGCTTACTTTTCGAACTGTTGGTAATTTTTATGACCATTAATAATAACGTGTAATCACTTCAACATTGTATAAAGATATTTAACTTGATTTGGATTTACCTAGTGGATGACGAAAGAAATGATTTATCTGATATTCCAATTATTTAATAATGGAAAAAAACCGCGACTCTATTATAAGGTACTCGATTTTATTGGCTGGTATCAATCGCTCTGCAAATTACACGGCGTGATGGATTTTAATGGGAAATTGCTTTTTGCGGGAAAGGACTGTAATAGTATTTGAATTACCAATTTATTTTATATTAGTGATTTTTTTTTCTTTTCGCTTTTATGTCTTTTTGTATTTACGTTATATATAGTTATCATATTGTTAATGTGAATAAAAAGGCTGTTAGAAATTGTGTTCAAATCGTAAAAAAGCTGAAGACTTGTCGTATAATATATTTTTTTCCATGGAAAGGAAGACGAATGAGCACGAGTGAGTTGTTATCCTGGGAAATAACATAGGTTCGTTGGATAGGATAGTTACAAGATGAAGGATTTAAAGGGGAAAGGAGTGAGACAAGAAAGGGGCAGGAATGCATGAATATTTTTTTCTACCGACTCTTTAAAGAGCGGTGGTATTTTTCCTGGCGAGCGCGGCCGTAAATGTGCAGAAGCTGTGAAAAGATGTTATGCTCTACCATCTCGGAATTGATGAAAATACTAAAGATTTTTATTTAATCTTTTAATATCATTACGTAAATTTACCACGTGCTCTGCGGTGAAGGGAAACATCGTGAGGAAACCTGCATATCTAAGAAATAATATTTCTAAAATATGTGAAGTCCGGCAATCCGCACTTGGGCCGCCTGGTGGCCCAGCAGTGGGACAATATAAAAAAGGCTTATTTTACTTTACGTTATGTAAGTTATCTGCTTAACTTAGACTTTGAGTAGCAATTGTTATTGAGTAGCCTTTACAGGTCTGTGACTGAAATGATATAGATCAATGAAACATTTAATATATTCTGGCGATACACAGCTTAAAAATAATCTAAGCACTTCGGTGAAACTTTTTAAAATTTTAGGATAGGCTTATTAACATTGAATTTATTATAAAAGATAAAAATCAAATATTGCGTCGATATATAATAGGATGTACAATTATATAGCAATTAAAAAAAAAAACAAAATAAAATGACTTAAGGTTAAAAGGTTAGGTATGAAAATAACAAAGTCTAGTTATCCCAAAACGAGTTTTAATGTAAATTTTTTCTTATATCTCTTAACTAGTATTTACATTGTGTGGTTTTTGTTACAGAAAAATAGTAAGAGAGAGAAAATATTTGAGTTATACTGAAACATGATGCGACTGTTAATACTTGGCTCTGCTGTGGTGATGGTGCTGGCCCACCATGAACACGTAAGTATTTATTAAATAACAAATTTCGAAGAATCGAGATTTCCTATTGCGTTTTGTTAAAACTTTTGTCTCGCTTTTATAAAATGATGATGATATTATTGGCTGTTAAAAAAAAATAGTAAAGAAGATAACCGGATTCATTCATTGTTTACGCCCAAGGATCAATTTTCTTTTTTCTAAATGAAATAACTATTTCACTGAACTATTTTGAACTCAGTTGTATAAATGTTTAGTGCATTATGTTGTATTTAGATTTGTTATTTGTTAGTAGTTAGTTAAGGCTGACTAAGATCTTAAATAAGATCTAAAATGAAATAGTCATTTTAGATCTTATTTAAATTTCATGAAGTATTTTTTTAATCATTTGTATGGACTGTTCATGTCTGAAATAAATGTTATTACCTTTATATAAAAGTATCTTTTATAATAAAAGATACTGCTTTTGATCAATGACTTTAAAACCACGTAATTTAAGTTTATTAAATTGCAATTTAATTACGCGCCAGATCGATTAAACAAACTCTTAATGGAGCAAAAAAGAATTAGGAAAATGTGACGAAATCTGCATATCTAGGAAATATTTTTTCTAAGATTATATGAACTCTGTCATTACACACTGGGGTCGCGTGGTGGATGCCCTACAGCCTTGTCGTATCAATAAATAACTTTCGTCGTAAATTTAATCACATAAGGGCCATCAAGATCACAGGAATCATAACGTACCGCGTTCGCAGCCGACGCAGTACCGAGCCATTGCGAAGCTGACTCAGCCCAGCGGCGAGCAGACCATCCAGGGCAATGTGACCTTCACCCAGCTGCCGGACGGAAAGGTCCAGGTCCAGGGTGTGCTGGTCGGCCTCGCCCCAGGGCACTACGGCTTCCACGTCCACGAGAAGGGAGACATCTCTGGCGGATGCGGTTCTACCGGATCGCATTACAATCCTCATCACGTAAATTACTGTTAAATATTTTTTTGTTGTTATGTAGTTAGTTATAAGCAAATTGTTCTTTAGTTAGTTCTGTCATTATTATGGTAGTATTCATTTGCATCCGGTGAGTAAGGTAATAAGTGTTCGCCGCAACAAACGCAGCTGTTAATACCAATCTCCAGTTGTATATATTAATATCCTTTATTTATTATAAACGCAACAATGATTATGTTTATTTATAAGACTTACGCAATTTTTTTTAAATAAAACAACTTTACGGATTTTATGGGGGTTATTTTTAAATTTTATCAACCGACGTTTGGAACCTTTTACAGCATTCATGGTCACGGGTAGGACTGAGGTGATTGATGTGTTTGTTTAAGTAGGTTAGATAGTGTCTTTAGGTAGGTAGAAGACACCATAAGTAGTTGTAGCGTTCATCGGACTAAAATGAATATTAAAGCTGACGGTATGCAGGATTGACAAGTGACATGAGGACATCAAAAATATCAGTCCTATCTGTGACCATGAACGCTGTAAAAGGTTCGAAACGTCGGATGTTAAAATTTAAAAATAAGCCACGATAAAATCTGTAATGTTATTTAATTTAAAAAGAGTTTGTTTGTGTATAGTCAAGCTTTTAAATTTTAATTACAGCACTTATCGTTATGGTTTTGGACTTCAAAGAAGGATGTTAAACTCCCAGCATCTAGATCATTATGTCCCATATAGCATTATTAATCATTTTAAATAACTTAGTTACCCTGTTACTTCCCCAGGACGTAGACGTGCAGCAAAAGCTGTGAAAAGATGTTATACTCTACCACATGGACCGTCTATTTTCGAAATTGTCTTTACAGAAGGAGCACGGCCACCCTAACGACGAAAACCGTCACGTCGGGGACCTGGGTAATGTGGTCTTCGACGAGAACCACGTCAGCGTCCTTGACTACGTGGACAGCGTGATCTCCCTTACAGGAGAATACTCCATCCTGGGCAGAGCAGTAGTCCTCCACGAGAAGGCTGATGATTTTGGTCGCAGTGACCACCCCGACTCCAGGAAGACTGGAAACGCAGGAGGCCGCGTTGCTTGCGGTGTCATCGGAATCTTGTAGGCTTATATAAATACCCTAGAGATATATTTTTATAATATACATACAAAGCGTGAATAACTTAACAATGGTTAAGAAATTATCAAAATATGTTTGAATTTTTTTTTCGTTAGCCTTGTAATAAATTTTAAATTAAGATCCGCATCATTAATGAAAACTGCCGCTTTATTAAATTAATAAGAAATAACCTCAAAATTATAGCTGATTTAGGAAAAAGGCACATCGACTGTCAAAGTTTTAAAATTCTTGTATATATTTAAAAATCCAGATTATAATTCGGCGTACAATATTGATTTATCGGATTTCTAGCTTCATAAGTGGAATTTCTACAAAAAATATTGTGCAGTTTATTTAAACAATTCCTATCTTTTAATTCCTTGTTTGAATATGTCAGATTCTGAGTGCTTTAGTAATTAGTATAAAATAACGATTTATTTGTGAGTGTCAGTTAACAATTCAGCTTTGCAGTGTTTTTACATTTTTTACCCCTTTAGAGTTTCACAATTTTATATTTAACTTGTAAAACTTGGTACTCCAATTTATTATAGACACACAAAATAAATTAATACTCAAATATAGGACGTTATAGTAGAATTATATTACAAAATTATGTATTGTTTTTATTTAATATCCTGTTAATCTCTCAATAACTTATTATAGGCCAAATAGATTTAGATAAAAAAATCCGTATGTTAAATAACACGAAAAAATAATCCATTTAATTTTATTTTGTTTACTTAATCAATTTAACGCTCCATCAATATTTTCTTTATTTGTGCTAAAAGAACAATTTAGATTGGGTGTATATATTTCTTACATCACCTTAAGTTGACAAAAGTAGCACAGAAATGAATAAAGAATATAGAATATTTATTTAACGTATTTCTTTTTAACGTAACGTTAACGTATCAATTAACTGGTTTTCAAAAATCTTTTTTGAATAGTTCATCTTCAAGTTCACTTCATAATTATAATGAGGTTTGTTTTAAATATAAGATATATTAGAACGTGTGTAGTTTAAAAAAAATTATTTCAATTATCAGTGCTTCAAGGTAAGCAACATGATAATGAAATATCATTAAAACTATATTTATTTGTATGCTACATACAAACATTTTTTACGACGTCTAAAACGAGGAGGATCGAAATTCGTCAATTTTTTTTTTAGATTTAGTCAATAATAAACCGATTTTTAAAATAACGGTTATCTATAATGATACACATTCAAAATGTTCCTATAAAATTTTCAGAAAAATCGATTCAGTGGTTTATTTTTAAATCGAAATAACGAAAAATTATATATTACGAAAATACGCTTCTGAGGCGTTTGAAGTTTGTTTTTTGTAATTCTCCTTGAAAAAAACTTGTATTTGAATAGTTTAACAAATGTATTAACATTTTTCTGATTAATTCTTAAATCTCACGAGTAAGAATAAGCAAATTATAATATAAAATATTAAAGGTCAAATTCAAGAGTCATAATAATAAAGTAGGCAACCTTTGTGTACGAAACGCTAAAAACCCAAAAACCTAAAAACCAGCACTATGACTGGTAAGAGAAGTGAAATAACTATACAGGGTGACTCATGACCCACTTTCAATACTTTAGGACGTTGTATGTGGGGATCAGATATGAAGAATAAAAATATAATTTAAAAATAAATATTGATTTACCATTGAGTAAACATAATCTAAATGTAAAAAAATAATTACGTAATTCATGCTCATTCAAGCATACACAGCGTGGCCGGAGTGAGACAGAAAGCGGAGGGGAGTCGATGGCCTAGGGCGTACCAATTGATTACAGCCCCGCACTTCATTCTAATATGATGCTAGGCTAATATGATGACGAACCGGGTACAGTTTGCTCTTCTTAATATCGAGGATGTCAATGCCAATCATTCTGTATATTTACTAGGACTATGTTTTTCGTTTGAAATGAAGACTCTACTGATATGCCCCACTCACGAATGCCCGGCTCGTGAAGGATAAAGTTGATGCAAATTCCCAAAGCATTTCACAATTATCGGGCTATCGAATAATAAAAAAAAATATTTAAAACTAAGCAGTACGTTGGAGGAGAATGCTGGATATACCCTGGACTGCATTCCGAAAGAACAAATCGATCTTCGAAGAACTTAACGTCAAACAGCGTCTATCGTCCTTCGTCCAGGCTCGTATCCTCACTTACTTCGGTCACGTATGTAGACGCAATAATGATGTGTCCATTGAGCGATTAGTGGTAAAGGGAAAAGTGGAAGGTACGAGGGCACGAGGCAGATCCCCCAAGCGTTGGATCAAGTTAAGGCAGCAGTAGACGTCCCATTGCAAGTATGTGTAAAAAAAGCTACAGTGCGTGACGAATGGAGACGCCTAATAAAGCGGATCACAGCACCTACATGAAGACCACGACCAATCTGTCAAGACTGAAACGATGGAGAAGTACGTAAATAAGGACATTCAAATAAAAAATGAAACGAGCTCGTTATCATTAATTATGTAAAATTATACACTGGGTTACTGGTAAGTCATTATATATTATAGGAGAGCACTCGATACTCAATGACAATTGAGTATATGATGATCAAAATGATGAGAATCATATTTATGTAATAAAATTAGGGGCATAGCTTTCAACTAAATTTACTCGGCGCGGCGCCTGAGCGGCAGTACGCCGGATATAGTAGAGTATTGAAAGTGACTTAGTGAGTCACACTTTATTTAGAATTTTTATTAATCATTGTCATCTTTTCATATAAAATGCTTTTGAGCAAATCCTAAAACACGTGTATGATCTTACCCGATTTTAAAGGGAATAAACTAAAAGCAATTTATAATATTATAAGCACGGAAATTCATTGTATGATTTTGCGTCCAGTTTTTTTTAAACAAACAATACGGATGACACGTTCCATTTTGAATGCTATTTTAATTATAAAAACAAACAAAAAACAACCTCATGCGCAATTAAAAGCCGTGGAACTTGTTTAACGATTTTTTCTATTTATACAAAATAAAAAAGCAGAAACGTTTGGAGGTCGACAATGAGTCATGACAAATCTATTATTATCAAATATAAATGATCAATACTATGAAGGACTGGAATAGAGTATATATATTATTTAAAATAAATAAACTTCCTTGTATGTTTCATAGAGTCTATGATAGTAAATAAGAGATTTTAGACAGAGAAATATGAAAAAATAGTAAAATAAACGGTCTAAATCGAAAACTATATATAACCGAGCAAATAGTTTTACGGAAAATGGTTAGTATATTTCGAAAAAGGTTATTTTTGGATACTGAGATTATGTAAGCAAATAACTCACTCGTTTATCCGATTTCATAAGATTTACAATGCCAGCGGTGTTAGCAATTCTTGAATGGAAAAAAACTGAACTCTGATTTCAAGATTTATTCATTATTTATTTATATCATTTTTTATTCAATAATCACTGGCATTCAGTCTGGATAATGCATTCTTTTTGCGTTTCTTTATTAAGTGTAACAGAATTAAATAAAGATTTGGTGACTTGAAAAGATATGTTTAGTAAATTTCTATTTTGACGTGATATTTACAGCCTTTGTTAAACTAAGTCAACAAAGTATTACTAAACACGAGTAACATTGTTGCTATCGTTTAAAGTATTAAGATTATATTAAGATGAGTAAGGAGTTATGATTAAACTGCTCTATTATCCGCGAGTATTGCAATTTCCAAGAATTAATGCTATTAAGGTTTTTATCTGCAAGTGTCAAAGGGCAAATAAATTAATTAAAGATACCAGTGTAAAAACAAGCAGTATTTTCACAGAGAATTGGAACGAAATTTAAACGCTTTAGAAATGAATTTCTATGGTACACTTTTTACAGTTATTTTGGATTTGAAAAGAAACGATTAGATCGAGCTTTGGTATCTATTATCTTATATATCTTTTTGGTAAACTTTATGGCATCAGCTCAAAAATATATTGTAACGGGTAAAAAGGATTTTAAAAAGATACGTACAGATGAAATATATGTTAGTTATTACAATCATCATGAAACTAATTGTGGATTAAATTTTTGCTTTAAATGCGAACATACCAATGTCCTCCTGCTTAAATTTCGAGCACATCGATAAGTCTATTAGAGTTAAATTATCTGTGCAAGAGACTTTAAATTGCACAGCTCAGATGCACTCTTTCTTCCATCCCTCATTACCCTATAGGATCAGATATATCAAGATACCCTATCAGATGATAATCCCTGTAACCCCCCATGCGGCAATTGACGTTTCGTCTATGACCACCATAACACAGAGATAAATAAAAAGGGACGTGGATTTTCACTACCTTTCCCTATCATACGCTATCGTAGCTTGTTTTGCATACAAACCATATGCATACAATGTACGTCTGACTTGCCGCGAGTTCACACCGATTATAAAGGGGGTCACTGACAAGACGTCCCGGACGCGGCGACATCCACGCGTTGGACGTTGTCTTCCCTCCATACCCCAAAATTCTGAGTAGCAGAAGTTACGCAAAGAGAGACTGTATGTCACAGAGTAAATAATAGATACAGAAAGACTTTGAACGTATTATTACTCTGTGGAGCAACGCAGAATTTTGGGGTGTGGAGGGGAGCCAACGTTCAACGCATGGATGTCGCCGCGTCCGGGACGCCGCGTCAGTGACCCCCTTAAGATTTGGAAAGGTCTTTTTAATCAATTAACGGGGTCACCACGCGAATTGTGGAGTGATTATTATAACAATCAGCTAACAAATTATGTTTTTTATTAATGGGTGACTGACTTTCGGTACTCGAAGACGGAATCATATATGGAGAATAAAAGTAATATTAAAAATAAACATTAATCGTCCAGTAAATTAACTTAATCCAAAGTTAAATAATTTATTACAAAACGCACGGGCATCCTAGCGGATCCAGCGCGGGCGACCGCCATCTTCGGGTCGATGAACTATGCCAGCTGGCCATATGTTAATACAAAATTTGATCAAAAGCTATGCCTTTAGTTCTATTGCATAATAATAATGGTAACTGAGTACCGAGTGCGCTCCTTTAATGTCGTTAGTGACTCCCGATTCCTCCTGTTTATTTATTCTTTGATTATATGTTATATAACTCAAGTACAAATATAGCAAGGATAATTTAAATTATGTAAAGGCAGTCAGAGATCTAAATAGTTCTAATTGTAGTTATTAAACTAGCATTAGAAATAACATTGACATTATATTATTGGTCCATAAGAACTATTTATTTCTAATGAACGTCTTTATCAGACTAGAGATAGGGTGTTTAAACAAACAAAAATAATCATGAAACTTATTATATTAGATCTGTAGATTACTAACGTGACTTAACTAATTAACTTTTACTTCATATTAAAAACATGGTACTATATTAAAGATGTGTTAATAAGTTCAAAAATCATTTTAAACGTGAAGAATGTCAATCGACACAAGTGTTATATATATTATATTTTTTGATATACCTTTTATTTTTATTTATTTATTTTTTTTTACTGTTACACCTTACAAAATCGCAACAAAGGGCGAACTTAATGCCTTAAGGCATTCTCTCATTTTATGATGTGTTTGAAGTTATTTACTAAGATTTCAGAAAATTAAATTATTGATAGTTATCTCATTCCGGACGATTGTTACAATCTACATCCGAATAGAGAGAAAATTCGATAATATCTTGGTGTAAGTTAGAAATACTTGAAGAGTGTAAACATTAAAGATTTTATTATATATAGCAGATTATACAAGTAATGACAAGATTAACAAGGGAACAGTAAAAACCAGTCATAAATGATAATATTGTTACCAGAAAGAACGATAACTTCCTAATTTATAAATCATATTATTTTCCCAAATTTTGTGGACTGGTTAGAATATATATAATTATCATGGCCTTAATCAAAGGTAAACAGTATACATTCGCGTTTATTTTAAACAATTATTAGATTATCTCGCTTGTTTTTGCACTTGTGAAGTATATTGCAGATTTTTTGTGTTTAAAAGTAATATGACTAAATTGGTTTATAAAATAGTAGATCGCTACATCTCGCTGTTATTTAATATTACATTTATCTGAATATATCATAAACTGCTCAGTCGATTTTTATGCGTTTGAAAATTTTACTTGCATTAGCTACATAAGTATGTTACAAAGGACAATGCCCAAAGGCGGTATCAAAAAGTGTCATGCTTCAAAATCAAAATTATATAGTACCTAATTATTTCTATGATTTGATACGACATTATGCTCCATGTAATTGATTTTTGAATAGGGAATTTAATTTAAAGTTCCGCACAATCTGCCATAGAGACGTAGAATGCAATAGAAACTGTTTTCTATAAATCGATTCTTCGATTTTATTAAATATCTCCAAACTCCGGGTCTTCTATACGAAAATAATTTCTAAAGTAAATAATAAGTCTAGAGTCTAAGAATGAAGTTTGAACTTGATGCAACTTGGTTCAGTATGGCATATAAAAATGGGCATTGTCCTTCCATTTGAATTGAAGCAATATTTCTAGTTTTCATAGAACAAGTAAAAATTTTGTCGTTGAAATTGTATTTAAAAACCTTATACCTATTGTAATTAAACCGATTCGTCCGCCCCCTCTATTGACAAACACAATTTTTCCCGATGGGAGGGAGTGTAATCTTACAACCAGCTTATGCTGCAATCATCGATCTGCTGAACCGAAAACGTACCACCATCTGACACGAACTCCACCAAAAATGAAGTACACTTCGCTTGTTACGGTGGTCACTGACGAGACATCTCGGCCGACTTCCTGAGGTGTGCGGTTTTTTAAATTTGCGTAGTAGCCGGAGTTCTCTATACATTTAAGGTCGCATTTTGAATAGCTCGCACACAATTTCCCGTCACTACATCCATATGGAAGTCTCGTCAGTGACAACGGTGGTTAACGGACGGTTCCCTTCTTTTTTCTTATTATGTAGGCAGTGAACTGCCTTAGCAAGATGTTGTGTGGCCTTAAAATGGAGATTATAATATAACATATTGCATTTGCATTTTGGTGCCTTCCATCATTTTCAAAGTTCAACAACGCATCAGAGATTGGTAGGAGCGGGTTCAAACATAACTTGTGTTCTCGGGTTAGCCAAAAGAACAACACGGGATTTTTATATATAAGATTCTATATGTTCAGCAAAATATTATTTTTTTTATGAAAAGGAAGACAAACAAGCTAATCATTCAAGGGATGTTAAGCGACGCCGTCGCCTACAGACATCCCCAACATCCAGAGAGTTGTGTGTTGTCAACGATAAAAGAGGTTTGTTGGATGGGATGGGATTAGGAAAAGAAAAGAATAGGAATGGCAACCCCAAATGTCATGCATACTTTATTTTATGACAAATTTATAAAGGGCGGTGGTACTTCCCTGGGCGAGCATGGTCGCAGAAATGCAGCATAAGCTTTGAAAATATGTTATGCTCTACTACCTGAAAATTTATGTATTATCGTTATAAAAGAACTAAAGATAAGCGCGTCAAGTTAAAAGTGATGATTAAAACGGAACAAAACTTGAATCACTTAACTTTTTAATGGACCTAATGTTTCAAACTTTCTCAACAGAAACTCTTTTTCTGAGCCGATGTCAACTTTGTTGCTATTATTTTAATATGTAAAAATTGACTTTTTAGAAGAATGTTTCGTTTTTTAATAAATTTCATCCATGAGACAAAGAAAGCAGCCTTTAAAATTATTGAGCATAAGACTATACTGTTTAATATTTTTGTATTATCTTGTTTCAGAGATCCCG
>JAOCPS010389746.1:0-21711 GCA_025505425.1 Graphium colonna | reverse complement strand
TCGGATGCCAGTCGCTCCGCGTAAAAACTGAAATTCAGGTAATATTTGGGTGGATTAGAAGCCGACCCCAAGTAACTAAGGGAAGTAGGCTAGGAGGAAGAAGAGCTTTAAAATCAGTTAGTTTGTCTATTCATGTTTTACAAAATACTTCGTTAGTGCATTTACTAATTTATAACTTTCATGTTCCAATAGCTTATTCAATAACAAAAAAAAATCCGAACCTATTCGTTTAAAGCAAAGGGAGTCTGTAATTACTTGATCACACACAAAAATAAAAGCTAAAACATACTACAGAATCTTAATTAAAACATTATTTCAAAGCGAAGCGCATGTCTTCAAACCGCTAACAAAAAGCTTTCTCTGTAAATACTACAGTATAAAGATAATTCACAGACGGTCACAGAACGGCTCAAAACGTCACTCCCTGTGTGTTTTAAGCCTAAAAAGCTTTTGGCTTGAATGGAGAGTTGATACCAGTGTTATACATTTTAATTTAAAATCTTTACAGATTTTATCTCGAGCCGATTTAAATTTTTAACCAACTTCACAAGAGGAGGAAGGTTCTCAATTCGAATGTTTTTATATTTTTTTATGTACGTTCGCACATATCTCCGCCATCTATGAACCAATTTAGATTTTTTTTTCATCTTATATTATATTTGGGAAAAGTATAATTTTTTTTTTAGGAAAATCGATTTAGTAGTTTTACTTTTAAATCAAAATAACAAAATTGATTTTATGTATTTTCGCGCGTATCTATGATTCCGTCATTTATGAACCAATTTCAAAAATTCTTTTTCTATATTATAGAGCATTCTTTATAAATTATCCCATAAAATTAAAAAAATAAGTTCCTTAGTTTGTTTTTTAAATAAAAATAGAAAATAGGAATGTTCGCAACTTATGAAGTGGGGCCCAATTATTGTCCTACAATTTTTTTATAAAAATGGGATTAGTACTTTGTTGATATGTTTCGACAGTACACTTCTAAGGCGTTTGAAGTCGGTTTTTGTAATTTTCTGTGAAAATAAACTTGTATCCCTTGGGAACATTAGTTCCTTACCAAATGTAAAGTATGATACTTTTCTGTATCCCTAAAAAAGTCTGCGCAAAGTCCTTTATGATGATCGATTAAGTTATGGTTGGACTCAGCTAAATTCTTTTAAAAATATGACTATACCCTCTCTTCGCCGATTTTAACCGGCTAAAGTACATCCGTACAGCCCCAAAACATTATCGGGGTCACGTTCCACACACGCACACACACAGTGTGCTAAAACGAGCAACTTCGCTTCATAAAAGCCGAAGGCTAACGCGGAGCAATTACCCGCTCGCACCCACGCAGAGGGAACGTATTAAACTTTTAGTCAGGCGCTACGTGCCAGCGAAAAGCGAATGCAAAAAAAAAACAGTCGAGCTTATAACCTCCCCGTCTTTTGAAGTCGGTTGAAAACACTGAACAGTGACTGTTTTTAAATTATTGACATGTAAGCTGAAAAAATGAAAGGGTCCGAGATAAACTTGAGACTTATAAAAAATCTATCAAAATCCATATTGGCGTTATGAAAAAACTAAGTACAGTACATCGATATATACTGTACTTAGTTTTTTCATAACGTCATATCCAAACATTACCAAATTTCCGTGATCATATTTATCGAAAAAAGAACCTAAAAAAAACTTAACTTAAAGAAACTAAATAGACGCATGCAATTTTACACGTCATTTTCTTCAAACGTTTAATTTTGACAATAAAATATGCCAGAATATAATAGAATGATGCAATTAAAGATTTAAATAAATCATATTAAAGACGTTTTTGAGCACTTTCTAGTATATAACTTTTACAGAATAATTATTTTTAAAGAAAAGACTACTGATAAAAAAGATCGGTTCTATTCTACTATAGGCAAGGTCCAGTTAAATAGTATGGTGTGGGTATAGGGTTGCCAAAAGGCCGGAAAATCGGGGTTGTCCCGGAATTACGTTTCTTGTCTCGTGTCCAGAAATTACACTATAATCGCGTATTTCAAATGCCTTTCATTAGTAAATAACATAAGGGTAATCTAAAAAAGTAACAGTTAATAATTTAAGCTTAATTTAACCTTTATTGCCGTTCGTTAAAATTAGAAGACTAAAGGCGGACTTAATGCCTATAGGCATTCTCTACCAGTCAACCTATGATGTGGTGCGATTTATTTGGTAGGTGCAATAATGAAGAGAGATAATTAAAAAAAAACATGTAAAAAAAGGAAGGAAAAAAAATTCTTGACTAAAATGAACATGTATATATTACTATTATTTAGTATATACATATATAAATTAATAAATACGTACACAAATTGATAATTAAATAAATATTTTATACATTATACATGCATATATACAAACAAAAATATAAATAAATAACAAAATAACTTTTATCAATGATTATTATGATGATAATAATCAAAGAGTTGTATGGTGTTGCAATATATTGTTAACATATGCTGGTATTACACGTAAAGCTATTTACAAAAAAATAATTAACTATTTTTATATATTTGTCTACCGACCTAATTTGTAACCTATAATCCGGAGTTGCAAAGCAAGCGCTCACACCACTACCAAGAATCCGGATGTTGATGAGCCATGCGTCGGATGGGTCTATAAAAATTCGGTACCGGTTGTGAACTGCCAAAGTTGTGGCAATTGTTAGAAGATGTCAGTGCCTTCAAATATCATAACAACTAATCCTCAAAACTGTACTAGTTTATCTCTTTGGGTCGCGAAGGTCAGATGCCAGTCGCTCTGTGGAAACACTGACATTCAGGTAATATTTAGTTGGATTAGAAGCAGACTCCAAGTAATTTGGGAACAAGGGGGGTAGTATGGAGAATAAATGTCCCGAAAATAAAATGCATACAGCAACCCTAGGTGGGTATAGTACCGTCAGTAGAATAAATACAGAATGCGTCCGACGTAGCGCAGTAATTAAATGTAACTTTTAGTTTACACTAGGAGCGAGTCCCGCGGGCTAACTTTCATCCGGGCTCTCATTTAATTTGCGGTTAAATGTACATTTTGCTTCCCCTTTTTTTTTAACAAAACGACGACTCACGTACCCACTATCCGCGCAATTACGTCGTCAACTTTACATGGCTTTTTTTTAAATTAATGCACAAACGTCTGGGGAACGAAATTATATGCAATGTTTACATGTTATATGAAGAAATCTGTGTTTAAATAGTTTTATTACATTGATTTATTTTTTTCATTCTTCCATTGTTAATTTCCTTTATACATAATAATTTTCTTGTTCCATATTAATTAAAGATCCCCTTTTATTATGACTATATACTTATATTAATTTGTAAGGTGGTAGACCATAACATCTTTTTCCAGCTTTTGCTGCACTTTTAATGTCGTGGAAGCACCACCGCCTTTTATAAAGTCAACATAAAGTGCATGACTTTTGGGAATGCCAGATGGCTATATTTACCTTTTACTTTTCCCACTTTTTTTCTTCAAATCCTCAATCCCAACCCCATCCTATTCATAAACCGTTTCCACCCAATTTCCCAGGTTGACAACGCACCCGAGGGTCTCCGGATGTTCGACGATATTTGCCACGCTTACCATCAGGTGAACCGTCTGCTCGTTTGTTTCTTTACATAAAAAAAATTGAAAATGTGAAAAAAATTTGATGTATAACATATTATTTGACAAATAATTAAAAACTCTTTTTTGCCTAAATATTTCATAGCTTTATTATCGTGTCTGAAATCATTAAATACATAAAATGGCAATAGAAATGAAAAGAGTTTTCGTTTTAGGCCAATTTTACCACCTGACTGACACTGACCCACAGTCGGCACTTTACATACACAACCATATCTGACAAGCATAGCTAGAAAGGTTCTCTGTATCTAAATCTGCAGCCCTGAATTTACACTAGGGGCATTCAGGGCTGGTGCCCAGGGCGGCACATTTTTCAGGGGCGGCAAAATGGTATGTTTGATGATCATTCTTTTTCTTTCACCACCCTTCCTCTTCTAAATCCTTAATATTTTTCTGGGCTAGGTTAGGTCTTATCCAACAAACCAGTTCTATGCAATTTCCCAGGCTAATATAAATTACCGAATTCAGCGACCTTTAAAATTTAAAGATAACGTAAGTATATAATCCGTTTCCGAAGTGTTTACTTGAAGCCTTATGCCTTTGAAGACGGATTTCAGCATAGATATATGAACTTCACTTATAGATATTTAAAACGAATATTATCTTTAGATGTTTTAAATATGTACACGAAAAAGCATAATTAATAAACTAATGGTAATGGTGCGGCACTTTTCTAGTGCCCTGTGGCGGCGCTAAAGTCAAATCCGGCCCTGTCATCTTGCTTGTTATTCAGCCTAAAAACAATTTACTCTGTCCAGACTAAACGTTAAACTGTGAATTATAAAAGCAGCTAGGACCGAGTCTACATGGCGCGGCTGGATATACGGGACGTGGAGAATTTCATTAGACGTCTTCTGGCGACGCCGGACAAAGTGTAACGAATTTAACCTTTTCTATTAACCGGGCGAAAGTAACAGTATTACAAGTGCTTAACTGACTACCGTTGCAGCGTTAAAATTGTTTAGAAACGACTGTCTGCAATTTAGATTAAACTGTATTTTCTTAAACTAATATTATTTTAGTAAATGCCACGTTTAGCACATTGCGTATTATTAAAAAAACACATCGCTGGATGCCTTCCTTTGAATTTACTTTATGCCTTTGGATTGAGGTTAGATACTAGTCGCTCTGTTAAAAAACTGATATTCTGTTAGTATTTGGTTAGATTAAAAGTCGACCCCAAGTATTTTAAATATTATGTTAGTGTAGTTATATGTGAATACTTTTGCAAGAGCATTGTTTTAAATGCACAATAATGTTCTATAACTTTTAGCAGTGACGATGATTTTGCAGACATTTTTTTTGTATTATTTTGCAGCTGATACACAGTGGACATGATTTCCTTGATATATGTGTGCACGTTCTCGTGTACCACTGGAGTAGCTCATTATTTAATTTAGGTGTTCATCAATAACATAGCAATATACAGGCAATATAAAAGAAAAACTGTCGATTTTCGATAAAGAAAAAATACGACAATTTAGCAAAGGAATATCAATAACCGGTCCCAAAACAAATACACGCTAAATCCTTTCCATATTATACCCGAAAACCTCCACGTAAATATCTCGCGGCCGACATGAAATTTCCGAAATTTCATCACATTACCCGTCGACGACGACAAGCAAACAGGTCGACGTTGCGTCGAACCGTAAAATTACGTTAACGCGTAACGACGTCTCACTTTAAACGGGCCGTTAAATCGTTGTACGACGAGCGTCGACGAGCGATGCGTTAATCCCGCGTTAACCGTTAACGGCTTTTTTCGACGGACCTAGCGCAAGGCTTGTAAGGTATTCCGCTATATAGGGACTTTATCGCGACATTATATTAAAGACACCCATCGCGTTTTCCGCTTTCCTCCATCATCGCACATAAACGGTATAAAACTGCCTAATTTATAGCTTTGTTGACGGGCACTTTCTTAGTTTAACGATTCTCGGTACAATGAACGTACAAGTTTCTCTGGTATTGCAAAATTTTGTACATTGTAGTTATTGTCTCCTTATGTGTGCTTGTTGATATTTTTCTTCAAACGAATATTTTAATGTACATTTTGTTTCCCCCTTTTTTTTAACAAAACGACGACTCACGTC
This sequence comes from Graphium colonna, assembly GCA_025505425.1. Lineage (NCBI taxonomy): Eukaryota > Metazoa > Arthropoda > Insecta > Lepidoptera > Papilionidae > Graphium > Graphium colonna. The sequence continues at coordinate 15,955 of JAOCPS010389746.1, read as the reverse complement.
ATGGATTTTTTTAAAACTAATGCACAAATGTCTGGGGAATAAAATTCTAAAAAAAGAAATCTGTTGTGTTTAATATAGTTTTATTGCATTGATTTCTTTTTTTCGTTCTACCATTTTCCATTTACCTTTACATAACAATTTTCTTATTTCATATTAATTATAGATCGCATAGTGTTGCCATATAACAACAGTTTTTAATGTACATGAAATCTTAACCACATTATTAATTAATGTTTCGTAGAAAACTTTTTTAAATATACAACATTTACGTAGAACTTCGATATCGGTAAAACATTATAATTTTAGGGCTTAAAAAAATATTTGCAGCTTTCTTTTGAAAAAAAGGAAATTCCTTGTATTCCTTTAAAACTGGACTTATGAGACTTTCCTTGTATCAAAGGCGTAAGAGTTAGCATTGGTATTACTACTTACTACACATATCAGTTTTTATTTTTTTACAATCAAATTAAAACAAGTATTTTTTAACAATTATTTTCATCAAATCTTCACATATATTTCAAAATAATATCAAGTGTATCGCCGTGGATTTTCAACGTCTTATACCATTAACGCTACTATCACTTCTACATATTCGAATATTGTCCACCGTTACTTCCCAAAGCACATCGACTGAAAACTGGCCATCAGTCCAAACTTATAATTGGACTCCGAAACTCAGAACTCGTCGATCCGTCCCAAAAACATCGCATCTACGGACATCAGAAAAGCCACTAATTAGAGATCCCGGCGTGCTCGCATCAAAACCCGAATTTTACAACGGTCTTCAAACTTTGCTAACTACCCCAGTCTAACTATCCCAGTTGGACGCAGTTAAGGACTTACTGGGTCCATTATGTCTAGTTATCTCACCATCTAACTGCTCGCCGGACTATCCGTCTTTTCCGTCACATGAGCACTCCGAATTTTGCGGGAAGCGATTCATTTAAGAACTTCAAGTTGGCTCGCTTATTTTATCTCATTTCCTAAAGATACTCTACTTTTTGTAACTAGCGAATAGCCGCAGATATCTAGTTCTCCTACGGAGAAAAAAAAGAAACATTTATATCGAAGTCAAAATATTCATCAAATAGCTTTTATTCGTAGTTTCACAAGGACAATTTTATTTTTTTGGGATAATAGATTTTGTCCCCCATTGCCTTGGTCGCTTTTTGTTTTTCTATACCCCAAGTACGACATATTTATACCATGGTATTTTACAATAGTATATGGACCCTCTAGAATAATATTTACCATTTATCTGGATTGGTACTCTTACATTTACAGTACTCTACCCTACGGGTTAGCACAATACCCTAATGATTAATTAAAAAGTTAAGGCGTGAAACCAATCAAATAAACAACTCATCATCAATTTATGATATTAAGTCGGTATTTATAGGTGTCTTAAATTTAATATTAGCTCAAGCTTGTGTATTTTATGCATGCAAAGTAAAAAAGTACAGTAACAGCCTATTTTCGATTATCCCACTGCTAGACTAAGGCCTACTCTAGCCGTGGTAGACTACGTCCCATGCCCTCCTTGGTATAGGGCATAGTCCACCACGCGACCCCAGTGCGGATTGGTAGACTTCAGATATCTTAGAAATATTTTATTGATATGCATGTTTCCTCACCATGTTTTCCTTCACCGTCGAGCACGTGGTAAATCAGCACTTAAAATTGCAATTAGGCAATTTAATTCGTATCGGCATCGGGGATCGAACTCAGGTTCGCCTCGAGTAAATAGAATTGAAGGCGAGCGCCCGGACACTGAGCTACCACGGCTCAGTCTCCGGGCGCTCAGTTTATGCGCGTAAATGATACAAAAATTTGTATCAATCATGGCCGTACTCTGTTTTATATTCTGAGCATTGGTACAGCAAGACTAGTCATAAAGACCCATAGTAAATGAAGTATGAACCTCTGTATGAGTTTACGTCTCATAAGACCCATAAAATGAAACAAATATAAGCTATATCTTTTAAACAATGCTTTGTTACGTTACAATGTATTGACCACAGACGGTACGAACATACATCTCGATTAAAATCTTCGTTTAAACTCACCCAACTTCTAACAAAGAAATTTAAACTTTATAGCTGTAAAGGGAACGTTTCTTTCGCAATGACGCAGTAAACAGATGTAATAAAAGTGCGCTGTCGGTAATTCCTGCATTTATATACGTCATACAGTCACGGTTTCGACATTAATTTCGCGTACAAAAGTTTTACAAACGCGCAAGCTGCGTCGCAACACGACGAACAGCTTGATTAAGAACACGTTTCACAATCGTTACTTGCACATGCGTTTGTACAAACTTTATTGCTGCATCGATGTTTTTATATACAAAGATGGTAAACGAGTACACGGTGCAACTGATTATACTTGAAAATTAAATGATAAAAGTTTTGCAGGTGTTGCTTAACTTTAAAATTCCTGGCAACTTTCTCGACACACCAGACAAAATGCAAAGTAAGATATGGGATACGTTAGTACCTACTCATAGGTTCTGCGTATAAAAAGAGATGCCATCTATTAAAATTCGATTGATATAATAAAAGTTCGTAAGTCACAGTGTTCTCTAAAAATTATGTTCTGTATACAATGACTTATTTCGACCAACCTGCTAGTAATTGGCTATTTTTAATCATCCCACTACTGGACAAAGGAATCCTCTAGACAGAGGATATTGGGCATAGTCCACCACGCGACCCCAGTGCGGTTTTTCAGATTTCGCATATTTCTTATGTATTATTTCTCAGATATGCAGATTTTCTCACTATGTTTTCCTTTACCGTCGTGATAAATCAGCACTTAAAATTTCAAATATAAAATTATCACGAGATTTGAAGAAGAAGGAAGGACACTGAGCTACCACGTCTCTATCGCCAACCTACTATTCTTATATTCCTGTTTTTTGACATAATAATACTGTATGTTTTTTGTATATACGGTAAACATATATACAAAAAACATACAGTAGAATTCAGAACCCCTTCCTTTTTTGAAGTCGGTCGAAAATACAATTGAATCGGTGACCTTTTGCAACGTTTTTAAAACAAACATCGAAACCTCCATTACAATTTTCCTTCTTATAACAACAATATTATTTCCTTTTGACACTCCACAACTATGCTAAGCCTCCGGTACAGAATCAAAGTCTGCGAGGCACGGAGGAGGGCTTACTTCAAAGAGGAACGTGACATCTCGACGGAGGGGCTGCTTGATATTTACTCTGAGCAAACCTTTGCTTTCAGTGCCTCTCTCCAGCACTTGCATCTATTAATTAACTAAGTAAACGGTTTCTTTTTTAACTAAGTATAAAGGATCTTAACCAGTTTTGCTGAAAGAAATTTACTATAGTTGATGTTGATAGAAAATTGTGTAAATGTCGAGATTTCAGTCTCCTTAGGATTTAAAAATATCAAAATCAAAATATCCTTAATCAATATAGAAGTGATATCACTTGCCTATTGATTGCCATAAAAACTACCAGCGGTTCGGAAGGAAAGCCACTGACCTGACAAGAACCGGCGTAAGAAACTCAGCGATACTAATACTTTTTTTTAAGTGTTTTCCAATAAATGTTTAATAATAGATATTAATATTTTTACAGGGTGTTTCAATTAACTTAAAAAAACCTGGAGCGAGCAGTTAACTTTAATATATTTTAACAGCTTCTTTAAAATTCTGCAAAATCTCGACATGGGACCTACACATAATGACAAAAGAGGTAATTGGAAAATGGAAAATGAGTCATTTTAAATACTCGACGAGGTTATATGTGGTTAATACGTTAATAAATGTAAATAAATACAGACATGCTCAAACAGAAACACACTCACACTTACAAATACACTAAACAAATTTAAATTTTGTTTCTACAAAATCACAGGTTTACTTGTCTTTTTGTTGATTACATATGAGAAAATATAATTATAAGTAAATATATCTTCACTACTGCGTAAATATGATCTAAAAATAGATAAAAAATTACGCAACGTATGTTCATCCTAGCGGACAAGGCGCGGTCGGGGGTGAGGTGCAAGGCGGGGGAGCGCTCGGGGGTCGGCAAGCGTAGGCTCGGCGCCTTGCCACCACACTTCAGTGATTTATTGGGAAGTTTTGTCTCAAAACAACGCCCCTTTTTCGCATAAATGTGATGACGATCAAGTACTAAGTGCTCTCCTTTAATATCGTAGGTGACTCAACAACCATATTAATATTATTTTAATTATCCAAAGATCTGTATAAAAATTTAAAGGATTTCGACGGACTAACAATTTTCTTAGTTATTTAAATTTTACGAAAACTAATATTTAAGAATATTATCGGCAAAGTCATCTTTTCAAACAAAAATAGGGATTTTGTTTCTGAGACTTACGCGAATATTAGACATTTTTAAATTAAACAACATTAAGGATTTTATTGCGGCTACCCGTGACCATCACCGTTGTTAAGGGTTCGAAACGCCGGGCGATAAAATTTTAAAATAAACCGCGATAAAATCCGCAAAGTTGTTTATTTTAAAAAAAGGGATATCAAAAACAGTTCAGCCGAATCGAAACTACAATGCCACAGTAAAAACACACATTTATAACACCCATCTTTTTCATTTGATATTTACAGAAAGGAACGTTTCAAACACGTTACTAACCAAACTTATCCAATTAGGACGTTGTTACAGTTTAAAGCAATCCATCATCTAATGAATTAATTCGACTTTGATTGACTTGTTGTATGTTTAGTTGAAAATTAAGACGGTAAAGTTAACAGACAGTTAAAACAACGTAATTAAAGAATGATTTTTACTTGATAATATAATAAAATACGTTTGAACTACCGATCGTCCGTTGATTCACTTCGGCATAGCTCGTTAACCTTACCTGCAACAAAAATAAGAATTTATTGAAAAATAAATATCATTATATTGGTGACTGGCGAATCACCTTTAATATTCGAGGATGTTATGATCAGGATTAATGTAACATTAAAAGCGAATTTTAATTGATAACCGAGTAAGCTAAATCGAAAGTTGGGTAATTATTTACGAAAGCCATGGGCACCCTAGCGGACACGGCGCGCGCGGCCGAATTTTTAGATCAAAGAACTGCGCCAGCTGACCATTTGTTGTGCGCAGCCGACATCGATATCGTATCCACGCTTCATGTATTTATTTGAAAATTTAGTCGAAAATTATGCCCCTAATTGTATTACATAAAGGTGATGGCATTCGAGTACCGAGCTATCCTTTAATACCATTGGGGACTCATTGGTTTCTCTTAAGGCGTTCTTTCTTTTCACTCTCAATCACTACAGCGTGTACAGTTTATATTAGAATTAATAAATGGTGCAAATAAGACGTTCACATATCCTAAGACAAATAAAATTACATATTATTTTCTATATAAAAAAATCGTGGATTTTTTTATGTCCTCTGTGCAGTGGATACATTACACATAAAACCAGAATATTTTCGCTGAAAATTAGTAAAACCAACGTTAAATGCCTTAAAAGTGTACTTCCGAAACATATTGCTTTCTGTTATTTTCTTTTTAAAAAAAAACTATTAGACCGATTTTTCCAAAAAATTTATGGAACCATTTCAAAAGTACTATCAGAAAAAAGATTTTTTTAAAATCGTTCCACAAATTACGTAGATAAGCGCAAACATACGAAAAAAACAAAATAACATTCGAATTAAGAACTTTCTTCTTCTTGAAGTCAGTTTTAACAAGCAGAAAAGTCTTAACCATCAATTGTAGTCATATTGTTAGTCTACCTTGGTTATAGAGCATAGTAACATCTAGTATTCATTAAAATGTACAGGGTGATACGAAAATAAATTAAAGTTTCAAAGACTTATCTCGTAACAAATTATACGAGCGTGTAACAATTTTAATGTTAATCAAGGATAATTGCAAAGTCTGAAGCGCGACGTATTCCAAGGATTCATTTGGATCATTCGATTGTAGGTTCAGGGAACTTATAAATTATTCCAGAGTTAATTGTGAAGGCTGAGGTATGTAATTCAAAGGGAGCGTTCACACACGCCGCCGCCCAGGAGATGTTACGTGCGACGGATGCGGCGTTGTACCGCCGGCCGCTCGTGTGAATGTGCAGCAGGGAATTTATATTAAGATGTAGTTATGTTTATAACTAGCAGCATGCCTGTGGTTTTAATGGCATTATATTAAATTAACCGATTAATTTTGAATTAATTTTAAACAGAACCCTAAAATTTTACTTTAAAGCGTTTAGCCAACGCAAGCAGATAGACAGACACACAGACCAATAGAGAGACAAATATTTTAAAAATTCATCTCTTGTTAAGAATTATTGTATTCATACAAGCTTGACTTTACAAACAGATAGACAAGTCTGAAGAGTTTATTAGTTTGTTTATTCCAACCACCATTAAATAAAGCAGTGGTGACCAACCTTTTATAGCAACGGGCCAATACAAACTTTGAAAATTTTTAGCAGGCCAAAATCACAGTTCTTAATAATATTCAAAATTGTAGTCATATTATAATATATGTATCTATAATAAAACAAAACGCCTAGCGGGCCGCGGGTTGCTCACTCCTGGTTTAAAGCATCTTTGGAACTGTAATATATCAGATGAACGGTCAGCTCGCTCGCTACTAATGCTTTACAAAAACTCCCTAACAAACTAACTATTACTAATAAGTATTACTATATCTAACAGAGTAATATGAATACATTAACAGCATTGAACGCGGGAAACCGTCACTAAATCATCAATCAAACTAATTCACCCTGTCATAATGAACTGAAAATCGATATCAATGTCTTTTTCATTCACCCAAGTGAAGACGAACCACTAAATTACTCGAAAAGGCGAAATTTCCAGACAATTACCAGGGAACTCATCAACCCACATGCACATTGTCATACCGGCAACCCCGAACATGTAATAACTGAGCGAGGAGGAAGCAGGGATGTTACGTGGCGATTCGAGAGTAATGGCACCGGTTTTTAAAATTATGGTACGGGTACCAAAGTGCGTAAACAATATAAAATTAGGACAAAAACCAACTTCTTTATAATAGGATAAATTTCGTTTTTAAACGAACAAAGATGTTAATCATAACAACAAAATATAAATAAATAAAAAATCATAATAACAAAAATGTAATTAAGATATCTATATAGAATAAATTGAGTTATACTAAAACAGACCAAATTCTACCAAAAATATACCATGTACAGGGTGAGAGATTCAATACTTGAAGAATAAAATATTATTAAAAAAAATATTTATTTACCGCTGAGTAGACATAATATAAAGTAAAAAAAAATAATCACGTAATTCATGATAATCCTTGCGGACACGACTTGGCTGGAGTGAGACAAAGGGCGGAGGGCCACGGCCTCGTACGTACCTGCTGATCTGATCACAGCTTTCACGTTTTATTAATTTCTAGAAAAAATTGGGTTAAAACTATGAGGACAATCGAGAACCGATCGGTCTCCTTTAATACCGTAGGTGACTCACCAATCACTATATATATATTATTATATCTATATAAGCTAACCTATCCTACTTAAAACAAACCAAAACCTGCGAGAAGATAATTATAATACATGTTACGGAGAGCTGCTCATAAATTACGGTACGCGTACCATTATAGTGCGTCTAACATCACTAGAGGAAACCTAACCTCAATTCCCCCCACTCGACCTCCCCCATCCCTCATATAACGTCTCCAAGGGCTCCATTAACGTCAGTGTTGTCAAACGTGTTACTATAGAAATTGGACGTTGAATATTTGATTGCTCAAATCGATCGCACGTAATGTTCTTTGAATTTAATCGTATGACATTGTGTTGCTCCATTATATTATTATGTTTTTCATTTACAGTTTGGTATATTACATTTACAGTAATTGTATTAATTATTTACTGCGACATATTTTTTCTATACTAATATTATGAAATTGAAGAGTTTGTTTGTTTGTTTGTTTGGTCCAAAGCACTAATCTCAGGAATTTCTTGTCCGTAATGAAAAATTTTGGATATTCTATTTATTCGGGAAGGCTAAACAATTTCACGGCATCAACAAAAAATGTAAAAACGCGACATTTACGCTGACGAAACCATTGGTAGTAGCTAGTCTTCCAATAAATTTTCTTTCTTAAATGATATTGCAATAAATATAAAAAGTCTAAAACTAAAATCGCATCAAACTCTGAATAAGGCCGCTAGAAAAAGTATATGCATGCATGTTCATATATATTTAAATCAAAATATAATGGCTTTCTACTTATTTTTAACATTCGCTTTTAATTCTAGAAGTAAAAAAGTATAGTCTTATGCTAATGTATAGGTTAAACATTTTAATTTGATTTATGTTTAAAAATTAATTTAAATGGGAGTAGATTCGTCAAAATCTGTTCAGTTGTCTTAAAGTCATCCCTTCTTCTATAAACATCTTGTTAAATTTAATAATAAATAAAACGATACAAAATCGTGAGAACAAAGAGAAAATGGTGAATAAAGTAAATTTTATGAGTTAAAATAAGACATTTGAGCTGCACTTAACTGGTGGTAAGTTTAAATGAAAGTCGTTAAATGCACTCCGAGGAGTTCAGCTCAAGAAACTGAGGAATGATACACAAGGGGCAACGTTTGGATTTATTCTCAAATATTAAACATTTATGTTAAGATATGCTGATGAAATGCTCCATAGCATTTATTAAGTTTGAGAATTGTAGAAACACATAAATAACTGCAACTACTGTTGCCATACGAAAACTTTCTAGTAAGACGTAGGAATACTCAGTGCCTAATGTCAGATCTTACTTAAGCCTTGACCATTGATATATTAATAAAAACTCTAGATTTACAATCAGCGTTTTTAGGTGGTAGAGCATGACATCTTTTTACAGCTTTTGCTGCACTTCTGCGATCGCGCTCAACCGGGGAAGTATCACTGACCTTTATAAAGTCGGCATAAAATAAATTGTGCATGACTTTTGGGGATGCCGGATGGCCATATCTCCCCTTTTCTTTTCCACTCTTTCACTCTCCAAATCTTAAATCCCGACCTCATCCTATCCTTTAAACCTAATATATCGAATTTCTCAGGTTGACGCACTCCTGACTCTCCGAATGTTGCGTGTGTCTATGGGTGACTGGATCGCTTACCATCAGGTGAACCATCTGCTCGTTTGTCTTTCTTTCCATTATAAAAAAAAACCTTGAAAAAACATCAATCACACTTTTCCCGTGTTATATGCTGCTGTACAATAACAACTTTATATCTAGCGCATTGTCTTATCAAGCTATTTTAATTTTGCAAAACAAAAAAATAATGACATATATAACTTTGACATGTAAAATTAAGGATGATTTTGATTGTTAATTTAGACTGTGCCTAGTTTTTAGGGTTCCGTTGTCCACTAAGGTCCCTTATAATTTCATGTCTGTTCGTCCGGCTCTCACTCCGCCGTTTCTGCACAGATTGTTACGAAAATTGGCAGGGATATTACCCTATATTGAAGGTCCAAAAGTTGCCTTTTAAAATTATGTGAAAATATTTTTTCACCCCCGATGATTTAAAAAAAATCGATTTACCCCATTATGCGGAGTATCGTTGGAAAGGTCTCTTACGAGAATAAAAAACTCAAAGACTCTTAAGAAAAACAAATTGAAACTATGTGCATCAGACCCTCCAAACTCGAGATATCTTAATACAAAGTTAAAACCTCAACATTCTAAATATTGTTACATTAATTTTTAAAATATGTGCTATATACTTCTAAGAAAGTTCTTTCAACTAAAACTCCAGAACCAAGTCTAGCAAAGTAGACAATTCTTTGATTAAAAACGAAACCTTACAAAATGGAGAAGAAACAACCTTGCATCGCTAACAATAGCCAAAATTATATCAACATATATAACCGTCGCAGCTTTTGCCAAAAAAGAGTACAAGGATAGTACTTCGTTAACATTGTCTAAAATCCCGCGAGGCGTGAGTTAACTCCCAGGCTTTCAAGCCTTGAATACGTAGTTCGGCTTTAATTTCGCGCTTTCGGTGCGTGAAATTGCCCGTTTTGAAGCGAACAAAATTAAACCTCTGTTTTTCCACTTTTACTATTCATAAAAAAAGACTCCGAGTTTTCGGCGACGCCTGTGTAAATAATTCCAAACGGGTAGGACTAGAGGAGCTCATTAAAAAGCAGGCAGAATAAATTATTGCCTGTTGTAGAGATAGTACTATAATTAAACAAAATCATATCTAATATTATAAATTAAGCTATAAAGCATCAATGGCCTAATAGTTAAGGATACGGACATCCGATCACGTGGTCGAGGGTTCGAATCCCGCCATTCGACTAGTGTCGTGAACCATGTCCTAGCACAAACCAAGGTCCACACTCGTGCGCAACATCCGGAGAGTCGCAAGTGCGTTTTCAACCTAGGAAATTGGACAGCATAGGTTTGTTGGATGGATAGGGTCGGGATTAATGTTCTGGAGGGGAAAGGAGTAGGAAAAGAAAAAGGACAGACATGGCCAACCAGCATCCCCAAAAGTCATGCATACTTTATTTTATGCGGACTTTATAAAGGGCGGTCGTATATGCCCGGGTGAACGCAGCCGTAAAAGTGCAGCAAAAACTGTGAAAAGGTATCACCTAGAAGTACTACTTTATAAATGCTTGTTGCTATTTTAAGGACCATTGTTAACCTATATTAGGTTTACTTTTAACGACTTTTTTAATTGTAACGACACGTATGTGACACACTTTTATAAACTTCGATTGAGAATCCCGAAATATTCCCGTCACTTGGTCCCGAAATATTTACCTGCTCCGGGTGGCTTAAGCTTGTTGACGTTTGCTGAATTATTAAGTACACTACTACTACTATTGCCGACCTTATTCGCAACCGTGGGCGCCTGAATGCATACCATCTATTTTCTAGACAACGAAGATCAGATTTATAAATTGGTTTCTTAGATTTTTTTTTTGACTCGTTACAAATGTGTATTTAACCAACTCTGGTTTATACCACTGGATTGAATGGAAAGTCTTGAAATGTCTAATTAAAATTCATGTCTACCCTTTTCTTTTGCCTCCAAATCCTTAATCCCGACCCATTCTTTCCAATAACCCTACTCTATGCATTTTCCCAGGTTGATAACGCACTCGTGATTCTCCTGGATGTTGCGTGTGTCTATGGGCGACAGGATCGCTTAATATTAGGTATACCGTCTGCTTGTTTGTCTTTTTTTTCATAAAAATATTTTTAATTTGTATTGGGGCCGCGTGACATTCATACATATGTCATGAATATTATATGCTTGGACATATTTACTTACTGAAAAAGATATATAAATAAACATTGTAAAGTCATGATGTATTAACTGGGAGAGAATGCTCTAACGTATTAAGTTTGCTCTTTGTTGCCTTTTCTGTAAGGTGTAACAATAAAAAATAAATAATTAAATAAATAAATGCAACATATTTTGTTATTTTTTTGCCAACAATGACGGGATGAAGTCGTTTTCAAAAAACCAAGCAAACACAACAAAGAAGTGAGTATCCATCACCACCAATCACTCATTCCCCGCACGCTGCTCCGTCGCAGACACGCAAGTGTGTGCGGCGTTTGACACGCGCCCTGTGTGTGTACGTCACGACGCGTGTGTCAAACACGTGAAGCGTGTTGGCGAATCGACTGAATAATTCAGGCTGAAACGGTCGATAATCCAGCACTCGGGATCGGCCTTCCGATTTGCTACGGGGTCCATGATTAATGGTGTGGAAGCTTTGGTTAAGCCGAACAAATATGCTTTTATACCTGTATATGACTGCTAAGTCACTTTTAATATTTGAGGATATTATATATGGGGATCATATATGAAGAATCGCCCGAGGAAGTACCACCGCCATACTCAAAGTTGGCATGACTTTCTGGGTTGCCGGATGACACTTCCCGCTACTTTTCCGACTTCTTTCCCTTCCTAATCCTTAATATATTCCCGATCCGTACGATATACTAAACCTGTTTTATGAGTGACGGTATCACTTAACATCAGGTGAATCGTCGTTTGTCATCCTTGCCATAAAAAAAAAAAACTAAAATTACTGGCGGTCACGGCCCGCCCTGAGTGAGGCGGTTCGGCGTTTAGAGTTTGTCGGCGTTGTCAAGGATCTATGCCGGGCATATGCTGATCAGACGCTGCGGCAACTCTATTTATCTATCTACACGTCATTCATTTTTGACAAAATTTAGTCGGAATCGAGTTGCTCTTTAATATCGTAAGTGGCTCACCAGCCACCCCATACAGATTGATGTTAGAGTAAAATCGCGTTTCTAAGATTACGAAGATGTTCTGTAGATGAAGGTGTTACTAGCACGTGGATTGCGTGAGAACTAAAGAAATGTGGCCAGTTTCAAATTGTTATAATTAAAATGGAATTGATGAAGTGGATGAATGATGCTTTGAAACTACGGACTTTAAAATGAAGAGAAGTGTAATGTAGTTTACAAATAAAGAAAAATACTGAGCTTTGGTTTTGAACGTAAAGGCAAAGTTAGTCAGCTTGATATTAATTAAAGGTTTTTTAAATATCAAAGTATCCTTGGCTTCAATTTCGCGGGTTCGAATCCCACCCCAAACAATTATTCGTATGTCCTACAGATACATATTTCGGTATCTTGATAATTTTGTTTGTAAAATTTATGTATTATTTAATTATTTACCGTAGTTAACCGCCCTAATAACATAAACCACAGTGCTCAAGTTGCTTGATAAAATCTTCGTAAGCTAAAGCTGTATATTTTTTATTGACAATATGTACAAAAGTAAGATATAAGAGACACTTAAATACAGACTTACTGGGCAACAACACGTTCATTTTCACATAAAATTACAAAAACCGACTTCAAACGCCTTAAAAAGTATACTTTTCAAACATATTCTCTACGTTAATTTGATTTTAAAAACATACTACTTAATCGGTTTAACTGGAAATTTTAGGATACCAGTTTGAAAGAATATCCTATCAGATAACAAAATATTTTTAAAACCGGTTTATAAATTATGAAGATACGCCCGAATATAAATAAAATAAATTTTGATATTTTGATTTTAAAACAAACCACAAATCCGATTTTTCTGAAAATTTTATGGGACCATTCCGGAAGAATACCCTATCATACAAAAAAGGAATTTTCAAAATCGGTTCATAAATAACGGAGATACGCACGAACGTACATAAAACAAAAGCAACATCCGACTTTAGAATCTGCCTCCTTTTTTGAAGTCGGTTAAAATCAGAAAAGTGCCTTCCAAGACCAGTCCTTTGTACGATCATTGTATGGTACCTAAAATAGCAGCAGATAGTGTAAATAAATGAATTATTAACGACTATAAGGAAATATTCCAACCCTGACTCAAACAAAACATTACAATTCAATGACTATATCGAGGAAAAACTACGGCAAAAATAAATTCCCGCACAAACTAATCCTTTACTCTATTGGAATATTCCAAGTGTTTTCCGGTCCAAAAATAATGGCAAAAAAACCGGGTAAAGCAAACTCATGATTTCCTCTTCCACCTTTTTGTCCGGATCAATACGCGGTCTGAGTGGAGCCGTATAAAGCTTGCCCCGTTATTACCGGTTCCGGATATTCCAATGCAGGCGAGACGATCTTTTATACGCAAAATTTTGTGTATAAAAAAAATTGTGTATGAAAGTATATATATTTGGCTTCCAACTGGTCCTTTAAAAAAATGACGTTGCGTAGCTATAGCACACACATGCAACGCAAACAGCGTTGAAAAGGGCTAAACAATCTTGGGACTCATACATAAAGACATAAAAACATCGTAGGGGAAGATTAACAATAATATATTTATATTAATCTTCATCTACGATGTTTTTTATAAAGAATTAGAATCAAAATACATTACTAAATAATTAATAAAACATAATATTTGAAGCGAAATGTCCATTCTTATGGACATGGTTTTCAAATTATTATTTTTCGTGCAAATATATTTTTTTCTTAGAAAAAATTAAATAAATTTAGATTCTCCATTACGGATGATCCAATGTCCTGATATTAGCAGTTTCTTTAATTTTTTTTTATGGAAAGAAAGACAAACGAGCAGTCGGTTCACCTGATGGTAAGTGATCCCGTCGCCCATGGACACACGCAACATCCGGAGAGTTACGAGTGCGTTGTCAACCTGGGAAATTGGATACAATAGGTTTATTGGAAAGGATGGGTCGGGATTAAGGATTTGGAGAGGATAGGAAAAAGGTAGACATGGCTATCCGGCATCCCTAAAAGTCTTACTTTATTTTATGCTGACTATCCAAAGGGCGGTGGTACTTCCCCGGACGAGCGTGGCCGTAAAAGTGCAGCAAAAGCTGTGAAAGGATGTTATGCTTTTTCACTCCTCCCATACATCGTTTTTCGAGAAGATAGAGCAGGATCTGAAGCAGAATGTAAACTACGCAAACAGCAATTTTGAGGCAATAAGTATCTTTGTCAAAAATGTTTCGAAATAACAAGACATTCGGTTTCGATTACGCATACGGTTTCGCCGAACTTTTATGAATCACAAGCCAGGCTTTATCCGGTAAGCTTGAAATTTTTAAAACCTGTCGATACCTATGCTTGTGTCTTCATGGAGTCACCTATTCATCAGAAGGAAAATAATAAGTAATGCGTCATTGAAAAGACGAGCGACGAAAACAAACGAGCAGACGGCTCACCTGATGGTAAGCCATCCCGTCGCTCATGGGCACACAACATCCGGAGAGTCACGAGTGCGTTGTTATCTTGGAAAATATATATGACAGAATAGGTTTGATACAATAGGATGTGGTCGGGATTTGGAAGGGAAAGGAGTGGGAAAAGAAAAGCGACGACATGGCCATCAGGCAACCACAAAAGTCACGCATACTTTTTTTGTTTATTTGTAAATACTAAATCTTATCACCCTATTACTTTATTAGGGCCATGCACACAAAAGTGCAGAGACATAGTTTTAAGAAATTGATAATAAGCTTCTCAGCGGATATTGTTCCCTAATTAATCTAATAAAGATCTCATTACCGAAGCGGTCGGGTGTATGTTGTAGTTTTAATAACATTAATAACATTTTAAAAACATGTAATGTCGTGGGTCACCAGATACGAACGAAGTTCCTTATTATAAAAATATTAATTTCAAGTTCTATTCGTGATATAAATAAAATAATTATTCGAGTATAGCTTTTTATTATGATTTTTTAAAAAAACGAAGTTTGCACAAAGGCGGCCTTAATGCTTATAGCATTTAAATTGAATTGTTCTTTACATGAATAAGGTATAATAATATTAGCAAACTGCAATAATAAATTTAAAAAAACATAAAAAAATATATAAATAATTATTAGCCCTGGGTTTTGAAGAGTCCCTCGACAAGTTCGAGGCCATGTTCTTCCATGGGCCTCAGACTAAGCTCCCCGCGAGTATTCCATAATGGTTATCGCCAAGAACAGTCCTACTGCGACGTGTGCAGCGGAACATGGCGCAGCGGATCATGCGCAGCGGACCGTTGCAGAGGGCCTTCAGGGCGTACCGTGTCGTGCGAGGCGGCGTGCCTGGAGCCTCCCCTGGGACATCGAAGTTGATATCCTGGTGTGGAGGTTTACCGGAGAAGGGACCTGATGCGGCTGAGGGGTCAACCCCTCCCGGAAGAGATCGTCCGCTGGAGGAGAGAGGATCGGTCGGAGAGAACGGTTGGCGGACGCCTTGGCGAGCAAAAGGCTCGTCGGATCCATCCGCCCTGTCCTGCGCCAGTGGGTGGAGGCAAGACATCGAGACCCGACTTACTTACGCAGCTTCTCACAGGGCACGGCTGTTTCAGCCGTTACCGGTGGAAGATAGTAGGGATTAAATCGGATTCAGGATGTCACCAA
>JAOCPS010389525.1:0-12284 GCA_025505425.1 Graphium colonna | reverse complement strand
AATCCCGACCCATCATATCCAATAAACCAATTGTATCCAATTTCCCAGGTTGACAACGCACTCGCAACTCTCCGGATATTGCGTTTGTCTTTAGGCGACGGAATCACTTACCATCAGGTGAACCGTCTGCTCGTTTGTCTTCCTTTCCATAAAAAAAAAATATAATTTATAAAAAAAATTTCGGCTGTCGATTGTTTTCAGTAAGTTTTCAGGAAAGTTCCAAGCGGGAGTGTTCTGAAAGATACCTATTTGTTGCTATTTCAAGAGTTTGGTGCTTATAATATTTTGAATTATGTTAGTCCAATATTATAGTGTGATATCGTCGTGGTTTATATTATGGTATGTGGTTATTTTGGAAGCCGATAAATTCGTCTGGCGTTGGTAAAGATAACATAGCAGTGATATAGTTTTATTATTTAAAATAGATATGCGTAAATATCATAAAACTGTTTAAATTTAATTATTGATATCAAGATTTATTACATTTAATTGAATTATATCATTTCTGCACTTGTAATTTGATTAATTCCATTTTATTACTCGAATTTAGATGGATGTTTTCTTTTTATGTAAAGGAAGACAAACGAGCAGGCGGTTTACCTGATGGTAAGCCATTTCGCCTTGTAGAATTGTTCATTGAGTAGGATCGGGGTAAAGATTTGGAGGGAAAAGGCGTGGGAAAATAGAAGGGCAGACCCCAAAATTCATGCATACTATACGTTTTGCCGATTTTGTAAAGGTAGATGCTGATTTTGTGTAAAAAGTGCGTACATTAAAATTTATTATTATTTTTTATTACATTGGTTAAAAGCCCACACAAGTCTAGAACTTAGTTGAATGGTTAAGAAATATTAGTAAATTTTTTTTTTTTTAAATATGAAGGAGTAAATAAAAACACAGTCGCAAAGTCGGCATAAAATAAAGTATGTATGACTCTCTGGGCTACCGGATGGCCATTCCTTCCCTCTTCTTTCCCATTTCTTTCCCCTTCTTATCCCTAATATGCTCCCGATCTGCCCTATTCCCTAAACCTGTCTTCGCCAAATTCCTAGCTTGACAGGCGACGCGATCACTTCACATCAGGTGAACCGTCTGTTCGTTTGTCATCCTTTCCATAAAAGAAAGTATTTAACTAAGCAACTAAATTGAAAAAAATATATCTAAGACTCAGTATGCACTTGTAGAAAAATGATTGAGGGATATGGCAGACCTGAAATGGTCTGATCGATAGAGGGCAACGACTAGTCCACGAGTACAAATGATTATCTATACCGATATAACAAGAAATGAAAAAAAAACTATATAGTATATAATAAAATAATTAAATAAAAAAACTATATAATAAAAACATTGAGGGGGGGGGGTGAAGCTACGGGAGATATATATTGATAATTTTAATACTTTTGGTACTGAACTGTATGATAAACAAAATAGTTAATAATAGCATGACAATATAAAATACACATTTCAATATTTCATTCAATATACAAAGAAAGATATAAAATAAACTTTATTCATAATGTTTTTTTTTGTAACATAATATTTTAATAACAGTAATTATTGCTTATAGCCTGCACTTTTTTTATGAAAAGGAAAACTAACGAGCACACGGTTCACCTGATGGTAAGCGATTCCGTCGCCCATAGACACACGCAACATCCGAGGACATGTGCGTTGTCAACCTGGGAAAACGGATAAATTAGGTTTATTTGATAGTATGGGTCGAGATTTAGGATTTGGAGGGAATAGGAGAGGGAAAAGAAAAGGGTAGACATAGTCATCCGGAATCTCCAAATGTCATGCATACTTTATTTTATGTCGATTTTATATAGGGCGGTGGTAATTCTTGGCGAGCGCGGCCGTAGAAGTGCAGCAAAAGCTGTGAAAAGACGTAATGCTCTACCGCCTGGAAAACTTGGTCTACGCTTTCGGAGTCTTTCGTAGCAGCTTTATATATCAATGTAGGTTCAGCTTAGCTGTGTTGCTTAAAATTTATTTCATTAACGTTGATAAAAAATTAGGAAACAAGTTTGTAGCGTGTATTTCGTGTTTGTTTATGGCATCATAGTACCTAGGTGGTAGAGCACATTATCCTTTCATAGATTTTGCTGCACTTTTACGGCCATGCTCGTCCGGGAAAGTACCACCGCCCTTTATAAAGTCGGCTTAAAATAAAGTATGCATTACTTTTGGGGGATGCCGGATGGCCATGTCTACCCTTTTCTTTCCCACTCCTATCCCCTACAAATCCTTCATCCCGACCCATCTTATCCAATAAACCTATTGTACCCAATTTCCAGGTTGACAACGCACTTGCAACACTCTGGATGTTGCGTGTGTCCATGGGCGACGGGATCACTTACTATCAGGTGATCCGTCTACTGCCTTCCTTTCTATAAAAAAAATTCAGAAACAAATATGATTACGTTTTTCAAAGGAAATGAGTACATCATTTGACATAGTGCAGTGGACATTTTCGAATGGTTGTTTTTTGGGTTTTTTAACCTACTTCAAAAAAAGAGGAAGGTTCTCAATTGGAATGCTAATATATGTTTTTACATCTCTGCCATTATATGAACCGATTTTAAAAAATCTTTTTTATATGGTAAAACACTCTGTAGATAGTCCCATGAAATTTTCAAAAAAAAACTGTTTATTAGTTTGTTTTTTAAATTAAAAAAAAAAAATTAGGAATACTCGTATATATCTCCGCAACATACGAACTGATTTGAAAAATTATTTTTTATGTGATAGGGTACACTTCCACAATGGTCCTACAAAAATTTTATTAAAATCGGCTTTTTTTAAATCAAGATATGTTTCGAAAGTGCACTTTTAAGGCGTTTAAAGTAGCTTTTGGTAATTTCCTTTGAAAATAAACTTCTTTCAAAGAATATAGCTACTAGGTAATCTCACATGATTCTTATTGTTCTCCCAATTTGTATACAAGAACTAATAAATAAAGTCCTCCTAGAGAGATTAGCCCACTGCGCAGGAGATATTATAGTGCACATATGTTTGCGCAAACACAGGTGCACTCTCTGTTCCTTTACTCTCATAGCTCGATGGGACGAATATCCGACACGACCAGAAAGAGATCAGGCGCAGGACCGACTTTTTACATGCCCTTCCGATGCATGGATCATCTATCTTTTCGGGCAATCGGGTGATCAGCCTGCATTGCCCTAATCTAACCAAGAAACTATGACACAAAGTCATTGTCCCCCCGCGGGAATCGAACCCATGATGTCCGGTTTACAAAGCAACAACTAAGACATGTTATTGAATACCTATTCAATCTTCCAAAATATATCGCATAGGTGTTCCGTATCGCAGTAGGAATGCGACTTGCCTCCGAGGCATGCACCACCCCTAATTGGCTTTGTGTGGGGGTTGCAAACGGAAAGTAACGAACTCCGAATCTAGGCCAAGCACACGCGGCGCTAGATTTTCTCTATCGCTTGTTACGTACAACTCTAAGGACACAGTGTGTATGTATATGCAATTCTTTTATTTTTTATGGAAAGGAAGACAAACGAGCAGATGGTTCACCGGATGATAAGCGATCTCGTCGCCCATAAACGCAAGAGCCGGAGAGTCGGCAGTGCGTTGTCAACCTAGGATTTTGGATAGAATATGTTTATTGGACAGGATGGATCAGGATTTGGAGAGGAATGGAGTAGGAAAAGAAAAGGGTAGATATGGCCATCCGGCATCACCAAAAGTCATGCATACTTTATTTTATGTCGGTTCATATCACTATTCTTGACAATTCTACTTTTTTTTTTTAAATTACAGAAACAGCTATAGGTAAATAAAAGTCTTACCTATTGCTCTAAATTGATCGTAAATAAGAAACAGTACCTTATCATTTATTATGGTTGGTTTTTTTTATAAATCTTTGAAAGTAATAAAGGAATAGTGGTAGCGAAGATAATAGTATGCTGGGCTTTCGGAACTTTCATTAAGGCGGGCTTCTCCTATGAATGTGATTTTGTAAACGGTTTTATTTTGTGATACTACATTATAAAAATGTAAAAAAATAACCACTTATATTTGAGATCTTTTCTTAGCTTCGTCGGTAGTCCGTTACACAATTGGATAAACTTTATCCGATAGAAAAAAAAATCATCTTAAAACCATTTTTTTTTTAAAATTTACGTAATTTAACGAATAGAAAATCAAACTAAAGTAAGCGTCTGTGATGGTGTGAGCGATGTCGGTCATAATATTCTCAATATTATACAACACGATTGTTTTTTTCTCAAAACCAACGATTTCTCGACAACATTCGCTCCCGCTCCGTTCCGACCTCACCGGAGCCTCATGATCGCTGTCCTAGTCATTCCGGTGCGTTTGAGGACGGTTCTTTCTTTCGCACACGGATTAGCAGCAGCATTGTGCGCTTGGAGATCCTCGCCTTAATACTAAATATCTACACCAGTGATATAGTATGCTGACTATTATCCGACAATAAATTTAACTTCGTTTAAATAATAACATTCTTTGCGTATACAAAAATTAAACTGAAAAACATACAATCGTTTAATGACTTACTTTAAACGATTGTATGTTTTTCAGTTCAGTTGTAACAACTTCTATAAGCTATATATTTATGTATAGCGCGGCCATTTGAAGAAAGGGATCGTGTGAGCTAGACATAAATAACGACATAGCGAATCGCTTTTTTTAAAGGACTGCGTTCAGCCTTAGGAACACTGATGCTAGTGGTCATGGCGCAAATTTTTTTTTGGGGGGGGAGGGGGGGCAAAATTAGAACCTTAAGAAAAAATAGCACTATGGTTTTTTTTCTTCTACAAATTTCAGGTTTTTAAAATTTTTGATCTTAAACAAACCTTACAACTACAACGCTTATACTACTTTGTAATTAGTTTTCAAATAAACTGATCATACCGTTTTATTAATGAAGGTTTTTGATGAAGATTTTTTTAATTTATTTGTATAAATCTCTCATCTCTTTATTTTTACACGTGTTATTAATATGTAAAATGAAAACACTTTCAGACTTTAACTGCAAAAGACCCTTAATGTTCTATTCTCTTTTGGAACGAAGTTCCTTATGGGGCGTTGCGGAGGGGTATTCTAGCCGGCAAAAAATCTCCGTAACGTAAGATTTATCGTATCTTTAGCCTATGTATGATGGGTATACGGTGTCTAATATATAGTACGGAGTTGACTGTTTATTTATTTACATATTAATTTATTAATTAAAAAGATATTTTGATATTTATTCACTTACTTTTTATTAAATATATTTTTATTTTATCTTATTTATCTACTTATTTTTTATTTCAATTTTTATATTTTTTTTATTACTGCTGTTTGCTATTATTATTATATTTTTTTTATAAATCATTGTTACCAAAATACAGGTGTTAAGATAATTTTCTAGAGTACTTTTTTAATTTTTATCTCTAAAAAATCATAATGAAAAATGTACACCCGAATAATTATTTTTTTATATCTCGAAAAGAACTTGAAATTGATATTTTTATGATAAGGAATTCCTTGTTATCTGGTGTCCCACGACACCACACAGTTTTTTTATTTATTCTTACAAATCTCTCATCACTTTATTTGTATACACATTAACATATAAAATGTAAGCACCTCCAGACTTTACCTCCAAGAGGCCTTTAATCTTCTATTCCCTTTTTTGTGAAATCTTTATACTTGGTTATACAGACGTGCTTAATTATGATTACGGCAGCTTAACGTGGTCTTCCGTGTACGTGTGACGTCAAAATACTTACCCTGACCCACACAAATAGTGGCGTAAAATATAACGACTGTCATTACCCCTAATACCAGGCGATAGAGGCCCTGGCTTGGATGACGTCAGAGATGATAATTTACTTACATTTGGTATCCGTGACGCATTTTCTAGGAAAATATAAAAAAAAACTGTGTTGTTTTACACCAGATAGGAACGAAGTTCCATGTTATAAAAATGTTAATTTCAAGTTCTATTCGAGGTATAAAGAAAATAATTATTCAGGTATGCATTTTTTATTATGATTTTTTAGCGATAAAAATGCATTGCATTTGCAATGCTTATAGCATTTTCATTGAATTATTATTTACATGAATAAGATATAATAATATAAGCAAACTGTAATAATCAATAAATAAAAATACATCAATACAAATATATAATATATAGATAAATATGTAAATATAAAAATAAACAGTCATGGCCGGTAGACTATACATTTGACACTAAATAACCATCATACGTAGACTATAGATACGATAAATCTAACATTACAGACGTGTTTGCCGGCAAGGGTACCTCTCCGCAACGCCCCATAAGAAATTTCGTTCCAATTAGCGACTTTCAACGGCTTGTGATAAGTAGCTTGATATTTTTAAATGTTCATAAATAGCATCGAAGCATTACTTATCGATATATCGAATTTATTTTAATGGGATTAATAAGTGAACAAAACAGTAGTTGCTAAATTTCCTCAAATTTTGGCACATTTTGTCGGATTTTATGTAAGTATTTTCTATCAATGTCGTTTTTTTCATGGTGCTTAGATTCCCAAAGGCATAAAGAAAAACATGTTATATCTATAGATAATGTTCTATCATATATGTATTTATTTCTTAATATGCACACAACAACATGGTCTACGAATATATAAAACTATTTTAAATAACTTAAAAAGTAATGGCCTTACAAAAAAACTATTGATGACAGATTATAAGAACATTATTAAGTTCCTTTTATAAATTAAAATTTGTATATAAAAGGTTTTGTTTAAGATGAAATTCGCATTCATTGAATTTCTTTCAAAGTAAAACTTCACGAACTTATAACTTAATTAAAACTCCATAAATTTCTATAAATCTTTGTCATACGCATTTCCGGTGTCCATGTAATCATGCCACTTAGACACTTGACCAGGAACGAAATGTTAAGAGCAGTGGGCGCTCCCCAAATTGCGGTTTCTGAGGCCATGAGGACCAGTCAGAGCGTTATATCCAGGCTTTGGTCACGTTATCGTGTCACGGCACCGAGGACCTTAACGCATTCAAACACAAGTACAGGACCGATTCATAGTAAATGCTGCACGAAGTCAACCAAATGTAACGGCCATGCAATTGCTTCAAGGCTACAGAGAGAGTATGGTTTGCTGGTAAGCGTTCAAACTTTGAGAAGACGACTGCATGAAGTCAACCTACGTGCTCGTAGGTCACTTCGAGTACCAGCGCTAAGGATAGGCAATAGAGGAAGAAGATTACAATGGGCTATTGCACCCGAAAACTGGAACAATCTCAATGGTCAATTGTGCTTTTCAGTGACGAGTCAAGGTTTGGATTTCATCCCGATTCGTGAAGAGTACGCGTTTGAAGAGAACCTGGACGTTGGAATCGACTGCAGCACCCACTACAAGTTCATGCATATCAAGGTGGCACGATTATGGTTTGGGCAGGAATTCGTCTCGGCGGTAGAACGTACCTCGTTTGGATACAAGGCAATATGACTGCTCTAAAACACCGAGATGAGGTGCTAGAGCCTGTAATCTTGCCCCACAGACAGCAAATGGGACAAAATTTCCAGCTAATGCACGACAATGTCCGTCCACATACAGCGCGTATCGTTACAAGTTGGTTACAACAGCATGATATCCAAGCTTTAGACTGGCCTGCACAATCCCTTGACTTAAATCCTATTGAGCATGCCTGGGATATGCTTCTGAGAAGAGCTCTTCGGAATTTCCATGAAGATATTGTGCATGAAAACCAGCTTTTCTTGCATCTTAGCAGGACTTGGGACAGTATTCCATAGGTGTCAATATTCTGTACCTTTGTTTTGAGTATGCAGAACCGCTGCAGATGTACCAGAAGAGACTTAGGTGGATCCACGGATTATTAATATTAAGTTTTTACATTTTTTATAAAAAAATAGTTGTTTTGTTTAGGTTCTCATGTTTCAAAAATAAAGTTAAGATTGAAATTTTGTCTGAGTATTTCCTCTTCTTCCAAGTTTTTTTTAAATTTTACTTTATCTAAAAGAAACAGTTTATTATCAGATTAGATAGGCTATGAAACAAGGTTTATTTTATTGTGTAGGAGTCTTAACAAAAAGTTATTAGAATTTAAGTTATTTAGGTTTAATTGAAATATCCCTAGGCCATGTTGTTGTGTATATTTATACACATTTTCTATATTGAAACATATTTTCCAACAAAATTTAAATACGAAAAGCGCAAAACACAGCCACTTGTTCATCATATTTCGCAATAAACAAGCCTTAATTTAGTTGCGAATGATAAGGGAAATTTTATTTTCATTCCAATTCTAAGTGTTAATGCAAAATAAGAAAAAAATCTACTTAACATCTTTTATTTATATACTTTGTTATTTATTATTTTTGAAACTATTTATTGATCGTATTGTGTGTTTTCTTTATGTCCAAAATTTGATATGCATTTAGACATCGGCAATTCATTTTTAAAATTTGTAAACGAAATGTTTTTTTTTTCTATCGTGCGTTGCGAGTCCTTTCTCATATAACTAACATGCTGTTTTAATGTTTAAATCTTAAAAGTAATGCAAAAATAAGTTTCTTATGTGAAGTATGAGGGCGTAAATACTCGTCCAAAAATATGCCGAGCTTAAAGATATGTAACATATATTCATAAACTAGTTGCTGGAAGAAAATAACGAGATATTTTTTCTGGAAATTTGGTACAAAGGACTAAAGGAATTTCAATATTACAAACCGGTCCAGCAAGCTTTTGCTTTAAAATCAACGTCCATATTAAACTATTTAGTAATTATTTATATAAGTAAGTAAAATGAAATAAGCTGATAAACTTGGCGATAATTTAAGACCGTTATTAGCATAACATAATTAGGGTCAGACGTATAACAACACTTTCGGGGTGCGAAAACTGTTCAGGGTAAAGTTTACCCTATGAACCGGAAACGGTCCTGTATGGATCTTAGCAACCGAAAACAGGAATTTACTGATTTTCAGGCGCGATACAACGCACTCTTCTACATAATTGCAGACCCTAAAATCACAAAGGATTTAGTGAAAGACCCTTAAAGACTCCTATCGCTGTTAAATTCCGACATGTTTAAAAATATTATTTTTAAGACTAACGCGAATATTCGATATTTTAAATTTTCATATTTAAGGTATATATATAATAATTAATAATTAAGGTGTCAATTTAAGGAATTTATTTTTTTATTCATGCAAAATCTTTTATACTATTAAATACGATTATTGGACTAGAATTTGTTTTATTTAATATTTTTATTCATACATTTCGGTTTTTGTTGAAAAGAAATGTGAAAAATACAAAAAAATGCCGACAATCGTTGATCTTATTTAAAAAACCTACTTTCGAAACATATCTTCTTCGTTACCTTGATTTTGAAAACAAACTACTGATCCGATTTTTATGAAAAAAATGTGGGACAATTGTGATGTACACCCTATCAGGCTAGACAGGTTTCACATACGACTGAGATACGCGCAAACATACAGAGGAAATTAGAAATATTCGAATTGAGAACCTTCCTCCTTTCTTGTAGTCATTTAAAAACACAAATGTGTTTACGAGATTACTATTTAACAACATATCAATTTACTCATATCCATAGTTCATTAAAACAATAGGAGCGTATTCAGGTGTAGACAGAATATGATAATTCTATCATCAACTAGTGGCCTCGAGAATGGACTCCTTTGGGCTTTGCCAGTGTACCCTCCAAGCCAATTTGCAAGAATGAATACGAGCAATACTAGAGCTCTGTACAGTCTGCATGATACTTGACTACACCAAACAACATTAATTTTCGTTTAAATATATATTAACTTTAATATTTTGTTACTAATAATTCTTAATAAATATCATTAATGCCAATGTAAGCATCTTTTTTTGGAAAACAAAATAAAAACTCACATTCACAGCTTGCACATTATAACTTATTACCATTAAAGCATAACATCATTTCATAGCTTTTGCTGCACTTCTACGGCCGCGCTCGCCTTTACAAAGTCGGCGTAAAATAAAGTATGCATGACGTTTGGGGTCGTCGGATGGCCATGTCTACCCTTTTCTTTTCCCCCTCCTTTCCCTTCCAAATTCTTAATCCCGACCCCATCCTATCTATCCAATTTCCCAGGTTGACAACGCACTCGTGACTATTCGGATTTTGCGTGAGTCGTTTGTCTCCATAAAAATAATTATAGTTTACTTACACATTGTCAGACGTAAAATAATGAATCGATTTTTAAAACAATTATGGGACCATTTTAAAAGTACCTTATCAGATAAAAAATTAATTTTTAAATCAGTTTATAAGTGGCGGAGATACAGTTGAAAATTCCTGTAGTTTGCTATTTTCATTTAAAAACAAACTACTGAATTATTTTAATTTTATGGGAACTTTTCGAAAGCATACCCTATCAGACAAAAACAATTAAAAGCTTCCTTAAGACTTTGTATTTTATTATGCACTACATTTTAAAGTATTGAATAAAAGCTCCACGTTTTAAAATCTATCCATATATTTAAAAAAAAACTACAAAACTCGCAATATCTAATATTTCCTTTTAAGCTAACGTGGGGAAATACTGTACGTTTCCTATTCTCCTGCTAATAAATCATAAAAAGGTGATGCAAGGAGCGCTTCTGCGTCAGTTATGTTTGCTTACGACGGAAGATCTTGTATGCGCGTATTTGCTCGAGCGGAATGAAATCCTCTAGCGAGTCAACAAGCAGTTTTCAATATTGTGTACTTCAAAAATTTAATATAATATGCGAATTTTATGTGTATTTTGCAATCGTATATCTTTGTAGATAGTACAATTTAAAAATGACAAAGATATACAATTGTAGATATCTACAATTTAAAAATGACATAGATACTCGTATGAGTGAGCCTAATAAATTTCATTTATTTAACTGACTATATTACAAATGGATCTCACTTCAATAATCTCTGAATACCGTGTGGACGATGATAGCTCCTCAAGATTGTTTAACCCTACCCGACAATGCCTGCATTTTATGTGTGTGCTGTAGTTGGACTTTGCGTATGTATATAGACCAAGTCGGAGTTTTTAACCTAAACTCGTGCGTTGCCATTTTGTAGTCGGTCTCTTAATTCCTCAAGAGCATAACAAAATTAATAAATATGTTATAGCTAGTCTAATAAATTGTGCACATTGAATTTGACACTGTGTTTTAGAACAAAAAAATAATTCTACCCACAGTTCGATTCACAGCCTGTCAAATTCTTCTAAAATACCACGATAAAAAATTATCACTACAGATGGCCTGACAATTGAATATTACCTTCATTGTGGGTTCTTTTATATTATAGCACAGGTACAGTTGGTCCTGCGCCTGATCCGGTCGTGTTGGTTATCCGTCCCATCAGGCTATGAGAGTAAAAGAACAAAGAGTGCACCTGTGCTTGCTCCTACACTTGTGCACTATAATATGTCCTGCGCAGTTGGCTAATCTCTGAGTAGAATGGTCGCCATGCCCACAAATCGGTCAGGAGTCTGAAATTAACAGTCTACAAAACACAAGGTCCAATTTAAACCGGTTCAATTTTTTGTTCACAATTAAAACTGAATGTATAACAACCATAAATTACTTCCAATTTTGCAACTAACCGATGAGTGTACATTGCGAAAAAAAAAGAAACACGATCCGTGCCTAATTGCCCTCGCATTTAAAAAGCAAATCGCCCAAAAACTACGTCACCAAGTCAAAGGCACACCTATATTGAAGCCATAAGTTGACATATACATTTCAATGTTTTCCTTATGGCAACGATAAATAACTTGGTGCGTGGGCGACTCATTTCGTGATTCGACTCCATGAGTTGATTTTAATGGTATTTATAAATATTCTGTACATAATAAATAACTTACGGGATAATAGAGTTTGAGAATTTGTTAAGTTGGTAAAAACAGACCTGTTAATAAAATTTGATTAAAATAAAATGGGCTACATATATGAGAAAATATATCTGGTTGATCCAGTTTTGCCTGTCTATTCACTTGGATGGTATTTTAACATAACTCTTTTATTCATGTTATATTTGCAGAATCTGTGTGAAATGGAAATATGCGTGAATTTATATTTGTTACTATTTACTCTTTCCCAAAAGGATTAGGTCCTCGGATATTTTGATTAAATTCCACAGCATCCTTTCACAGCTTTTGCTGCACTTTTAAGGCCACGCTCGTCCGGGGAAGTACCACCGCCCTTTATAAAGTCGGC
>JAOCPS010389414.1:0-12284 GCA_025505425.1 Graphium colonna | reverse complement strand
GTCATGCATAGACTATAGATACGATAAATCTTACGTTATAGGCGGTTTTTGCCGGCTATGGTACGCCCCCGGAATGCCCCATTTGGAAAAATATTTTAAACAAGCTTTAAGAGACGTATAGTGCTCATAAAGACGACTCACATGAGCCCAAACTCGATAAGTTAGCGTCGTTCACTTAGAAAGATCCTATGGTTACCTTCCAACTCCAAAGTGGATCAAATTTAACTTACAAAATGCCATTTGCATAGACAACAGGATAGGTCTAACTAAATAAAAGCTTGTGATATAATGTAGCGTGTACATAGATAACATAATAAAGGATTATTTTTAGGTGTATTTAGCCGTGGTAGCTCAGTGTCCGGGCGCTCGCTTTCAATTATGTTCACTCGAGGTGAACCTGAGTTCGATCCCCGGTGCCGGCACAAATGAAAATGCAGATTTTCTAATTGCAGCTTTACAACGTGCTATGCGGTGAAGGAAAACATCGTGAGGAAACCTGCACATCTAAGAAATAATATTTCTGCGATATGTGAAGTCCGCCATTCCGCATTTCGGCCGAGTGGTGGACTATGATGCTCTTTATCCTCAGTCTAGAGGAGGCCTTTGCCCAGCAGTGGGATATTTACGGCTGTTACTTTAGTTTTTTAGGTGCATGAAGGATTCATTGTAGGAAGCCGAATTTTGTAAACAACCTGAACGTGAATTGCTCAATCCAGGCTTTTCATGTGAAATTTGCTGATTGTATATTCTATAACAAGTTCTTGGAAAAAAGAGTCGTTTCTTACGCCAGTTCTTTTCAGGTCAGTGCCATTCATTACGCACTGGTGGTAGTATTCGTTACCATCAGTAAGTTAGTGTAATCCCTTTGACACTGAATAAAGAGTTTTCATTTGACCTGAGTGTGCTTTTTCTTCTCTCGGATAATAATATACCCAATTATTGCCAAACCTCTTGTAAGATATATAAGGTGGCCCGAGAAGATTACTTATCAATGTAGCACGGAGTTACTCGGGTAGCAGAACTAAAATTTTCCATTTCGATGTCTTCCGTCTCTGAGGAACTAAAGCGATTTGTTCCAACTTTAAAATTACTCGTACACTGGCAAAATTCGTTTCAAGCTTTCCCCTTTTTAATTTGCCAGGAAATAGATACTTTAAAATGATATACAAGCAATGTTAAGACATTGTTATATATTATTTAATGACAAATAACAAAATATTATATATTTAGAAGTTGACAACCTAAAGAAAAAATATTTCCCTTGTTTTCTTCTAGTGAGGAAACAGAGTCGTTATGTATTGTAACTGATAAAGGAAAGATGTGACTTGCTATGTCAAGAATTCCATTGTCTTTGATTTCTATTACAAAATAATTATGTGAAATTGCTTCACGTGATACCGTTACGTTCGTAACTTGCATTATACGATTATTCGTTCATTTCTATGGCGTCTTAAGGCTGTCTATGAAAATCTTAAAAGTTTTCCTTACATGAGCTATGCAATATAATTTTTTCTTAATTTCATGATTCTAGGTCAACGGAAATCAAGACTAATTTAATGCAAGCATATTATACTGTCTCCATTTATATAAAAAGAACAAAAGTAACATTGAATCCATTTCTTTTTTTACGTAAAATTCAAAGTTATGACATAAATTTTTTGATCTTATATGCAGGGTATAAAGCTGTTTCTTTTTCCAAATTATGTCCAAAACTAGAAAAAGTCTCGTTGCAGTTTTTCAAGGCAACTTCATGATTTGATATTGTGCTGCGGACAATATCCAAAATTTGATTGTGTATCTAGAGTGTACTGTTTTTGTTATTGCATCGACTGTCGCGGAATATTTTGGTGATCGATATTTGTGCAATTTATACTTTTTAATTTCTTGCGGGGTAAACATGACATTTTGCATTCCGAAATAAGAGATATATTATCCGTAGACTGAGATGAATAATAACAAACAGATGATGGGACCAAGGAAAATAAACATGTTAAAAAATCAAACTCCGATTAAAAAGCGAGGGCTTGTGTCGATTTAGTATGTTTTGACAGCGCCTATGTGCAGACGTGTGGAGAAAAATAACCATCGAAATATAAATTCGTTCATAGGAATATCATAAAATTGGTAAGCAAATATTGTTTTTTAATAGGTCTTATGACATTTTAATTATTGGTCGAAGTCCGTAGATGTTTAAGTAACGTTTAAATAGAGATTTCTATGTTATAGGATATTTAGGGATATTAAATGAAGGGTTAGGTTTGAATTAATATTCGCTAATATATTCCGTGAATCCTGCTGGAAATACTCTTCTAAAATAATAAAGTAAAAATAAGTGTTGAAAAGTGTGAATAACTCCTAAAAACTTAATAAGTCCTACATGTATTTAGACGTAGATGGTAGAGCATAACAGTTTTTCAAAGCTTTTTATGTATTTTTACGGCCACGCTTGGTGAAGTACCACTGCTCTTTATAAAGTCGGCATAAAATAACGTGTGCATGACTTTGGGGAATGCCGGCCATGCCTACCTTATTCTTTTCCCACTTCTTTTCTTCCTAAATCCTTAATCCTGACTTCATCCTTTCCAATAAACCTATTCTATTGACAACACACTCGTGACTCTCCGGATGTTGCGTGTATCTATTGGCGACGGGATCGCTTATTATCAGGTAAACCGTCTGCTCGTTTGTCTTTCTTTCCATAAAACATGTTCTTAGAGAGCTAGAGTAAGAGATAAAAAGACTTCATCAGGGTTTATAATACTTCCTAAGAGTTATTTTAGAACATATAATATACCGAGAATTGTGATAATCCAATTTCAGATTAGTGATTTTATAAAAAAAAATAACGAAGTAAACCAGATTTTTTTCTCCTTTTTAATTAAAATATGAATACCGAATTCTTTATTTGCCCCAGTTCAAAATAGCACTTTCGATTGTGCCGTTTAACAGAACTATATTCTAAATATTTATTGTATGCTCAAGTCATAAGCAGTAGGGCTGGTTTCAAACACAACCTAGTATTGTGTTGTGCTGAATCGTCGTTTACGGACGGTCCGGAATATCAGTACGGAGAATCTTATTATCCGTTTCATAAAATGTTTACTATAATAAAATTAACATTCTTAATCTTCCTTCTTTTTGAAATGATTCTGAAAGGAACTGGAGTAAGAAACTGCTCTCATTTCCACAACCATGTTAAAGAATATACTGATAGTAACGTTTACACGGTAAGTACTAGAGTACCATTACTAGCTAACAGTAGTACTAAGAATACTAACAGTAGTACTAATTAAGCACTGATTATAGTTGAATTTTTGTGTGTTAATTTTACTTTACTATGTAATTATAACTTTCTTTTAAACAATACTATTCTGGTCAATTTTCACAATATTGCAAAACAGAACGTAAAAAAAAGTATTTGGATTTAAATCCAGTACCATCTATTCCACACTGGCTCTTTGGCCACAAAATATATCAAGATTTATCTCAAATGGCTGTTCCTAAACGTTTGTGTGTAAAGAGCTTCTATCGGTTTAATTGAATTGTAGACTCACAGTCGGTGCGTGCACGTCAGCTTGTTTCGTCAGCGGCTGATTGGCCAATTACGAATGCAGCTTGGAAATTCACTTTGAGGATTACAGAAATTCACCCGCAAATCCGTTCTCTGTGATGTTTGCGTCGGAGAGCGTTTCAGCGTCGTTACGGCGTTCGGGATCCCCAGTGAGGAATTTAACAGTAATCGTATAATATTTTTGTATATATCAATCAAACTTAATAACCTTATTTATTACTTATGTACTCACTTATAGTCTACGTTGGTATATTTAGTTTTTGTGCAATTTTGTAAAAACTGTTTAATGCTTATGCGGTAGAGTATAACATCCTTTCACAGCTTTTGCTGCACTTTTACGGCCACGCTCGTCCGAGGAAGTACCACCGCCCTTTGTAAAGTTGCCATAAAATAAAATATGGATGACTTTTAGGGATGCCGGATGGCCATGTCTACCCTTTTTTTTCCCATTCCTATCCTCTCCAAATCCTCAATCCCGACCCATCCTATTCAATAAACCAATTGTATCTAATTTCCCAGGTTGACAACGCACTCGCAACTCTCCGGAAATTGCGTGTGTCCATGGGCGACGGGATTACTTGCCATCAGGTGAACCGTATGCTTGTTTGCCTTCCTTTCCATAAAAAAACACGGGCTCATAGAGGTTTAAAGTTGTCGTACAATATTTTTTACCGGTTTTGTAAAGGGCGGTGGTACTTCCCCGGGCGAGGCTTACGTGGTCGTAGAACTGCAGCTATAGCTGCGAAAATATGTTATGCAGTACCAACTCAAATGACACATGACATCCATTGTTTTAGCTTTGAGATTGTCACCTTTGAAATAATAAAAAAATAACCACATGCATTTTTAAGAGATAAAATAACATCATTATCCTTTTACTCAACAATCTTAACATTTACCAATGAAATAAATGTTATCAATTTTTATTTTTTTTTTCTCTTAGTTCAGACTCAGGTCCGAAAAAAATTTAGGAGGTCATACATATTTGTCCCGGGTGGAAACCGAACCATGACCTGCGGCCCATCATTTTTTCATTCATCAATGTTTTAGCCACTGCACCAACCGATCATTTATGTGGTATGAGATATTATGTCAGATTATTTTCTCGTAATTTTTGTTACGAAGCAAATTCAAAAATTCTCACGATTTGTCGTATCTGTGAAAAAATTTTAATGCAATAAATATCTTCTACAGAGAAATTATCCCTTTTTGAAAAATGTTCATCATTCAGTCATTCAGTCACTCTGAAGACATCTTTAAGGTGTAGTCATATCATCCTAATCATCAAACTTTATAATAGACTATAATTCCATTTCAAAAATGCCATTTACAATACACGGAAATGAATAATAATATCTATCAAAATTTAATTACCATATCTTTCATAAACCCATACTTCATTTAACTTATATTATCCATAAATCATTACGGAAACTAAATTGATTGAAAATAACTTTAAATAAAACGATACTGTGTGGTATTGAAAGTATAAAAACATTTCCCATAAAAAAATATTAAAAGATCGACCCGCTCCTTTTCTAACTTTCTCACTACGCGGTTGTGGTTTCTTTTCATTTCGACGCATCATATGGGCGACATCTGTTTAGTGATGTACTGTGTGATTTATAATATATCGATATTTATTATTTATTTTTAACACGTGACATAATTCAATATAACGAAAATAACTCTTTCATTACATAAAATAAATTATTTTATAAAGATATATTTTAATCCAACTGCCACATATTATTTTTTATGAATATTTTTGGGCAACGTACCTAATGCATCAAAATCTTTTTCACTAACAGCTTTGAGTTAACTATTTATAAATAAAAAAAACAGGAACGTTTTCACTAAAATGAGATACTTATAATTAACTTTAAACAAATAAATTATCATCAAGATTTTAATTTAATCGCAAAAAAATAAAAATAATAGATATTGAGAAATATTTCACTATCCATTAAAATTATTGTAATAATTAATTTCGTTTATAGTTATTTTCATTAATATCGCCGTTTTACAACTGTGTTGTAAAGGAAATAATATAAACATTTTTTTGTTTCAGTTGTTATATTACAGATAATTAAATTTAAATCGGCACATGAATAGTTAAGAAAATTAATTAATTTAATACCAAGTTAGATAACTTGGGCGAAACGACCGTCTTTTAACCAAATATTGTATTAATTAAACATTAGAGAGGTTTGTGGAAGAGAAAGTTTATTATTTATTAAACAGTTTATTACATAAATATTCAATACAGTTATATAGAGACAATTAACCAATAGTATTTTTATCATCCTGGGGTTAAAGTACACTTATCTTCTTGGCCCGCAAGCAACTGAGGCATTGATGGACGAACATGCAAATATGGGCCGAATCGTAGCCGAGGCACACATACGTGAGTCCATCATTGCCTAGTTGTGGCCAAGGCTTGTATAATACTTTTCTAAAACAATCCGCGGAAATGAAAAACACAACTTTACTTTTAAAGTTCAATGACGAATAACGAACAATAATAATTTTTCACGCGCCATAATGTTCCTTTGTTTTTTTTAATAAACAGCTTCCTATTTGCAAGCCAGTTCGAAATTTAAATAAAACCTTTTATTAGTTATCTCCTTGGTAGTCATGTTTCAAAGTAAAAGGTCGGTCCATTTTTAAATTACAGGACAGATATGAGTTAACATAGTAATTTATCTGGCCGCAAAGCGCGACAGATATGGATTTTATACAACTTTTGCCATTCATTGCCTGCATGTATCTGGCCAGTAAGATTTTCAAAATAATGCTCACAATTCCAAGCATGTTTGAGAAAAGGAAAGTAACAGGCTTTTTTTTAAATTGTCCCACTACGGGGCAAAGGCCCCTTCTAGACAGAGGGCATAGTCCATTGGCGGACCGCACATATCTTAGAAATGCTATTTTTTAGATAAGCAGGTTTCCTCACGATGTTTTCCTTCACCGTTGAGCACGTAGTAATTCAGTACTTAAAGTTGCAATTAGAAAATTAACAGTTTCATTTATGCTGGCACAGGGGATCGAACTCAGGTTCGCCTCGAGTGAACAAAGTTGAAGGCGAGCGCCCGAACACCAAGCTGCAATAGCTTTGACGGATCTAGTGCCTTGCTTTTAAACCTGAGGTCTTGAGTTCGAATCCCTCGGGCGAAAAATGATTTTGTGTTATTGTTTCTTAGTTTGGTTAGGACAATGCAAGCTCTTCATCCGATTCATGTCGGATTGCATGTAAATAGTTGGCCCGGGTTGTCAAAAACACCTTCAATAATTGTCAAAGTGTGTCATTGCTATCAAATATCCTTACAACTAAATCATTCCTCGAATTCAGTTTTTCCCTTTGGGTTGCAGATGTCAGATGCTAGTCGTTCTGTGTAAAATCCATATTCAGATATATAAAGGTAGTATGAAAATATATCAATAAGGAAGCCAGCCCGAAATAATTTCGAAATAAGTTTAGGAGGAGGAAAAAGAAAAAGATCGGTACTAAAATTTAATTTAAACATAATGTCTTCGCAATCGGAAGCACAATATACAAAATAAACAGAACAGAATAGTGACACAATGGAACGGTAAAATAGAAATTATGTGCATTTTGATCCCATGCTTTATTTAAATAATTTTCAATAAAATTATTTATTGAAGTGAAGTTCTTTAGTCGTCGTTTTTGATTGTGAAATTATTGGCATATTTTTTGCTACTAGTAAAGTACGCCATTTCATGTACTTTATTATTACATATCGATATCGTAGGTCCATCACTAGAAGTATCGTGGAGTTTTTATTAATAAAATAAAATGAAAACATTTGTTTGTGGGACACTTTAGTTGTGATAGCTTGTAGAGATGGGATATACGTATCATAAACATTAAAAATAGGTTCATGTATATAGTGAAATATAGTATATTTTTCAAATATTACATGAGAAATTAATTTTATGTATCCAATAGTGTTGTAAAGATTTAAAAATGCGACGTTAGTTTACTTAGTGACGATAAAAAGAGTGTGAAAGTGTTTTTGTGGCTGTTAATTAAAATGTAGCTTATACAGTGTCTTAATTGGTAGATCACAGTGTCTCGTTGTATTTCCTATGAGTTCAGGGTTCGAAACATTTTTTTATTTTAAATTGCATTTTTTTAAAATGAAAAATCGATGTTAATTTCTTTAAAAATCTTTCTTATGAATTACGCATCTATATTTGCATAACGATTTCTCCGTTAATAATGGACCGATTTTTATTATTCTCGTTACATTATTGCTATTTCTGCGAAATACTTTTTACAACTTTGTGAAACTAAAAGGTACTTGTTAAATTTCATAAAAAATAATTCATAATTGCATAGACGAATATAATTTTCCAAACTTATAGAGCCATGCAATTTTCAGTCACTTCTATACAACTGAATATTTTTTTAATCACGCAAATATCAAAATTTCTTTTCAAATTTAGAACACGGTAATAATGTTTATTTTCCTTTTTTTGAAAAACATAATTAAATTGATGTACAATAAACCCTATGATATAAATATAACAAGCGTCAAAAACTTCCGCGATACAACGTCAAAATGTTCACGCATTTTGCTTCGAAATGCATCCATCATATTTTTTCCGGCATTGCAAACAAAATTTCACTTGCTGCAATGGAAAGCAAGACGGTTTACCTGATGGAAAGCGATCCCGTCGCCCATGAACATACACATCTAATTAATTTAAAGAAACATAAATACATTTCTAGAATCGTCAAAGTTACGTTTATCAATGTCAATAAATAAATTGTTATTTTTGTTTGAGACTATGAATTAAAGCTTTTTAACTGACTTCAAAAAAGGAGGAGGTTTCTCAATTCGGATGTTCTTATTTTTTTATGTACGTTCACGTGTATTTCCGTCATATATGGATCGATTTCAAAAATTCTCTTTTTATCTGATAGAGAAGAATAGGGTTGTTCCGAAATGGTCCCATTTTCAGTAGTTTTCTTTTAAATCAGAATTACAAAAATTGGTAATGTTCGCACATATCTTCGCCACATATGATGACTGACTTCTAGCAATGTCATACAAAATCATTGTTTTTAAGATCAAACTAACCTAGAAGATATCTTTGGAAAGTTTACTTTTAAGGTTTTTGTAATTTTCTG
Source organism: Graphium colonna (assembly GCA_025505425.1). Taxonomy (NCBI): domain Eukaryota; kingdom Metazoa; phylum Arthropoda; class Insecta; order Lepidoptera; family Papilionidae; genus Graphium; species Graphium colonna. The sequence continues at coordinate 3,555 of JAOCPS010389414.1, read as the reverse complement.
TGAAAATACACTTGTTGTGTACCTATATATGTATTAAATAACTGCATGGTATATATATGACTTAAGTGTATTCTTATTTCTGTACTCAAATCCTATGGTACGAACGGTATGGTGATGGTCAGACAAAATGTCGACTTTTTGTGTCCATCTAGCGCATTCGCTTAATTAATGTATGTCAATTCTATGTGATAAAGACTTCTTCTACCTATCCTTTTACTGTTACTTGTTTCATGTTTTTTTTAATTTATTTTCAAAGAGGTTTTACATATTCTTATCCATTTAAATATGTCGCCAAACTACAGAATAGTTTGATGGCGACAAGAACATTTATTAAACTTCTTAAACGTACTTTGTATTTATATAATTACTTAAATATTTATTTACTGCATAATACATAGTTAAATATTTTATTTTGTTAGTATGGAGAAAAATGGTCTTGTGGTATTAACAATTTCAGAGCGTAGGACCGGGATAACGTACCACGCAATTTGTAGGACAATATGACTGTTAAATTACCTTTTATTAATTATAAATATTAACTAAGTTACAAAAAAAATGGTTAGTAATCACTTTGATACGACCTCGGTACCGGCACATGTAAAAGGAGGGGACTCGAGATTTAAAAAATCGTGTTAGTACTACATTTTTTAAATCAACAAATTGACATATTTTACCCATGCAACCTCTGTTAGCTACCACACTCGAGAGTTTTATATAAAAAATTGTTGGGCCTCGCATCAAATTGAAGCTATTTACGAAGATTCAGCTTGATAGTAATTATTTTTACACGAAGTATCTGTACTACTACTTTTAAGCGTATTACCAGAATAACGTACCATGCATTTGTAGGACATAGGAGGAGTGCAGGAAACTTATATTCTATGTTTTTTTTTCAGTATATTATTTTATGGTTTTTATTTATTATACAATTTGTATTCGAATTACACCAAAATTAATTAAATAAGGTCATCACTTGTACTGCCGTCCGTTAGTACATGTCACATTGACATAACTAACAAACAGGTAATACGTTAAGCGATTTCTTAACAAAAATATTTCGTGAATGGTCCAATCTGATCTACTAAAATCATATAAAAAAGGAAATGAATGCATGACCTCTACTATCTTAAGAGCCCATTCACGAAATTAAAACGGTCGAATTTAGGTAAAAGACAACATCGTCTATATACATACGCGATATCGTGAGCCACGGCACACGTACGAAACGCAAGCAGTGTCGAGAAGGGTTAAACAATCTTGAGGCGCTATCAACGTAAACACGATGTTAAGAGAGTATTAAAGTGAAATATGTTCGTAATTTAGTCAGTTCAATAAATAAAATGTATTAGGGTAATGATAATATAAAAGTGTAGATAAATATGTCCATGAGTTGATGCTTTATACTAAATAACTCCAACTCAAAACAATAATAGTGGGTAATATTTGTGGAATTTAAGTTGAAATTCCATAAAAAACAATGCAGAGTCGCTATGCCATAAAATCTATTGAAAAATATTTTTAATCTATTACAATCAATGTTAAATCACTCCGCAATTATGTAATATTACGTATCACAATGCAAACGAATTAACAAATATAATGTCATAATATGTGTCGAATATTAATCAAATGACGTTAAATATTGGCATTGCCATAAAATTCGTATGAAGTCATTACGATCGTTAATAAAATTTTTACTTTTTGTTTGGATTAATTTAGTTTTATATTATGAGACACAATTTCATTACTAAGACAATAAAGAAATCATAACACGTGTTTGTTTTTTTGTGATACTGATTTTGATTTTCTTCTTTAATATTAAACATTGATAGTAATTTATTTATTTGTACTACAAATTTATCTTCTATTAAATAACAATCGAGAAATAACATGTTTTAGTTAATAAATAAAAGATATGAAATACAATAATACATTTCATAAACTTCATCATTGCCGAGGTTTGGCCGGTACGTTTCTAGTAAAATAAACTATTACTGAAATCAAGCTTTATTATTTGCCGACTTTATAAAGAGCGGTGGTACCTCCACGGGTGAGTACGACCGTAGAAGTGCAGCAAAAGCTGTAAAAAGATGTTGTGACATAATTTATATTACAATTGATATCTAAATGAATAAAGCAACGATTTTATCACTTTAGTATACTTAAAAGAACTATACTGACAAAGTTGATAGCAAGTTAAATAGGTACGTACCTAATAGAACATAAAACAAAGAGTATCAAAGCGTCATGGTCGCAGTATAATAAAGCATTCTTAACGCAAGCGATCGTAATTCCAGGGAGAGAAAAAGTAACGCAGGTCCCTTCCCCGACGGGCGCTCTGGCCTTACTAAATAATTTCGTGTGGAAAAAATGATATTATGTTTAATTTGATAAAGTTATTTCAGAAACATAACTTTCCAATAGTTTTTGTAAGCAATGTTATTTACTATAAAAATGATTTTTTTGTTACAATTATCATGTATTTTTATATTAAAATATCGCTATGAAGTTGCGACACTATTTGTAAGAAATGTCCAGTCTTTTTTTATCTGGTTTGAATGTACCTATTGAAAATTGATAATCTTTCTCGAACAAGGTAAACTGAAAGATATCTCTGATGTTTGCTGTGTTTTACATAATTTTTGTTAACAATTAGTGATAGAAAAAGAAGCCAGAAATTTACTATATTACGATTTTTCAGTATACAAGTTGCGGAAAATTCATTACCATAACGTAAAAATAAATAAATGCAAAAATCTTATTATAAAGATCAATCGGAAAAGTTGATCTGTTTTGTACAAGTATTTAACAGGTTAAGAATAGTAGGTAAATTAAAATAACATGGTAAATTTGGCGGCTAAACGGATACAAAATTCGCGTAAAAACGTGAACGGGCTCTTAAGTAGCGTTCAATCAGGGTTACGTCTAGGGTTGCCACCCGTACTTTATTATAAAGTATTATACTTTATTTGTAGTAATTGTACTCTATACTGTAGAACAATAAAGTACGCAAAAATACTTTATTTCGCATGATTTAATTTTTCTGGCATGCACTTATTTAATTTTTTGCATTTTAAATTCGATTAACCACAATTCAAAACTGATTATAGCTGGTGATATAAATATTAATATCTTGGACACCACGTATGATGATGAGCATACTTCGATTTATCTTAATCTTCTTGCTGAACAAGGACTTATTCCTTCAGTTACCTCGCCCACACATGATAAGACGTGTATCGATCACATATTTGTCCCGAACAATATCTCATCGGAATCAATAATTTGTCAAGCTGATCTAACCGACCATCATCTAGTGATGGTAGGACTTTCTTCCGAAATTAAAAAATCAAGACCGATAAACAGGTTTCGTCATAAAATTGACTACCAAGGTCTTCAACTGGAATGTAAAAATTACAACTGGTCTAATATATATGACAATAACGATCTCGATAAGGAAGTGGCCAATTTCTCAACTGCTCTAGCCACATTAATAAGTAAGCACTCTAGAGTAATCCAAATAAGTCATTCCAAGTTTAATATTAAGCCCTGGAT
>JAOCPS010389304.1:0-12285 GCA_025505425.1 Graphium colonna | reverse complement strand
AGTGTACCATTGATTCATTGACCCCTAAAACACGTCCCGGTGCGTATATGGCATGTCCATTTTTCATGGCCAGGTCTGCAAGTGCCTTTATTCTCTAAAGCCTGTCATTATCATTCCTTGGACCCTAATTTTCACCAAAACGCCAATAATTTGACAAAACGCAGAATCTATTATAATAAAGAAAGCTTTTTTTCCAATAACACTCAAGTATCCACACTTGACATAACAAGTCCAGTAAACAGCACCCTACCCAAGAACTTTATTTTTATGGAAAGGAATACAAACGAGCAGACAGTTCACCTGATGGTAAGGTTCACCTGATGCTAATCCCGCCGCCCATAGACAAACGCAACATCCAGAGCTTTGCAAATGCGTTGTCAACCTGGGAGATCGTATATAATAGGTTTATTGGATAGGATGGAGTCGGGATTAAGGATTTGGAGAGGATAGGAATAGGAACAGAAAAGGGTAGACATGGCCATCCGGCATCCCCAAAAGTCATGCATACTTTATTTTATGCCGACTTAATAGGGAACATTGTTATTCCCCGGGCAAGCACGGCCGTAGAAGTGCAGCAAAAGCGGTGAAAAGTTGTTATGCTTTACCACCTCTAAAACTAAGCATTTATTTTCTGTTACGTTATTCCATATTTTAATGCTACCTAATTCTGCCAAACATCTCTCTTTTAGACGCCTGCCATAAATATTCGTTTGTTCCACCATTAATTTTATAACTGTCTCATTTATAATTTAGCGGAATATAGCGTAGACGTATTCCTGTTAAAGTGAATAAACTGCAAAACAATATTATCCCAACCTGTAAACATTTCTGAAGGTAAATCCTCTATTTGAAACAATCATGGATGTGCTACGAAGGATTTTGTTACCACATATTTATTGATATGAATTGGCTGTTGTTCTCGCCTTCCTTCTCCAGAAGAGAGTCCTTAATGTCGTCGATAGTTTGATAGTTCATAAATGATAGATGGTGCAGACTCACTTTCAAAATCCAACAAACCGTCGTCTTCGGAACTGGATAAGTTTCATTATGAAAACAAAAATCACTATTATTTAAACTTTTCTGACATGTCCCTTATACATGGCTTGAGGTTAAGTTTCTTTGCAAGATTTAGTACAATTTTGTGGGTACATGTATCACAGATGGTGAGCAGCTATTATGACTTAAAACTGATATTTTAAAAAATGGTAGTTGCACAAAATTTTGATGACACGCCCATTCCATGACTTCATGACTCCATATGCAGTCGTATTTTTTTGGGATTTTTCCATACAAATAAAAAGAAAATTCATCCCATATAGTATAAACAATGTCTCCTTACAATGATTAAAGTCAAAATAGAGAAAATGGATACATTTTAAAACTTTGTTCCGGGACAGTAAGCGTGTTAAAACATCAAAATGAATAACACCCGGCTTGCTCACACAGAGCACAGATATACCAGTTATTCAGGACCGTATGCATATTTTAGAGTGCGGGTTAATTGCTACGGTGCGTTTTGGTTTTTTTTTTTAAATACACGATCGCAACAATCATTATTAATAAAATTAAAATTAGATACAGATTTTTTGTTATTACAATTTATACTATCAGTAGACATTAAGGTTAATATCTTATAAAATGATTTATAAGATTTTATTAATGTTATCTTCTTGTGCCAAACATTTCCATCATTCCCAACATTGTCTTTTAAGTAATTATTGCGGATTATATGGTTTTTACTTGGTTTTAAATCAAAGAAAATCCGTCTGGTTTTAGATATTTTCTGAAATAGATCGATGGATCCGTGTAGAATTCGTGTTTAGCAGTACTTAGGCAATTAGTTAACGGCATCAGTTAACAAATTCCTTTAACACACTGGATTCGTAATCGTCGAATATACATTACTTAATGCACACACTTAACTTTACTTTTAATCATTTTTATTCACTTACAGTTTCCAACTGTAAATACAATATAGGACCTTGTGTTATTGCCAGGTATTTATGATAAGGTGCAAATAAGGTGTACATATTTAGTGATCTGTAATTTGGAGAGACAGGTAAAGTGATGTTAAGGAAAAAGTTATAGATTTGTGAAATAACTTATGGGACTTTCAATATTACTATCAGTTTATTATCGTGATAGGAGCATAGTTTGTCGGACACATTCATTAATTCCTTTATAATATGTAGTGATAAAAGCAATTTAGTATGTCTCAATTATCTGTTTATATGATACTCGAGTTCCTTATACAATAGAATAGAATCTAGTACAGTTTGACACAATATGTTTATTTTACTGAAAAATATACCGTTAGTAATATCGTTGATGTTAAAAGATCAAGTCATAATTATGCTTTCAAGAATGAACTAAGAAGGAATACTTGACTTAAGAACGAATTTCTCGATTGTATTTAGATTATAATTTAAACGAATTTCCTTATCTTATATCTTAACTTACGACATGACATTATTAATCGTGGAAATAGTCGATTTCATAATTTAATTTTGCATTAATATTGTTTACTTATAGTGTTAGTAAATTTGTTTGCGTCATTCGAATCAAAAGTTCCAGAGAAAGTTTTTATTAAAGAACCAACTGCATCGAGCAGTCCGTGTTTTAAGCGTTTACTTTCCTCAATATTGTATGGAAAAAAAAGTACGACGAGTACGTACGAGCCGTATTATTATTATAATGTTGTACTTTTAACAAGTTTAAGGCATTCAAACAATTAACTTTAATTTTAATGGACTAGACCGTGTCACAAAATATGGGGTAAATTGACTTCTTTTAATTGAACTGCAAGTTTGTGAATGATATGCCGAAGCGAAGGTGGGAAACACATCGTTTAATTACAAACCACCTTTCTAGTTACTTAAATAAATCAGCAGTTCAACTACAGTTTCGTTAAGTTGCAGTTTCAGTTTACAGGTTTGAAGCTGTAATAATTCTTAATAATACGTTTATGGTGAATTATAGAGTTAAAGTAAACACATAGCGAAAACACACCTGATAGTTTTGTTTTGCTTCAGATTAATAAGATCCTTTCAATAGTTAACAACTTTTAACACGTTAACAATTAATTTAAAGGAAATCGATGCAAAGATAGCGCCGTTGAGCGCTCTATTAGAGCAGCTGAGGCACAATTTGGCTATCCTCGAGTGGACAGAAACGACCCCCCCGTAGGATGAGATTGCCTTAACACGGCAAGAATGCTTAGCGACCAGGATCAGCGACAACTAGGATTAAGCTACAAAATATAGTGATACGGTGTAGTGACAGGATACAGTGAATAAGAAATGGCGCTTATATAATAGTTTTGTCCAAACTGCAAAGAATTGTATTCAGATATTGATTTTGTGAATCGCAGTGATGTGGGCACTTCAAATTGTTATTAATTCAAATTTGGATTTCGTTCATAATTTCAGAGAAATCCCGTTTCTAACACCACTGTTATGGAGTGGGATGGTGTGATCTTTCTAGAAAAATATAATTTTTAATAAAATTTGATAACAATTATAACAATTGATAATTATTGTGTCCACGACAAACCTTAGGTCTGGACTAACTCGTAGCGCAAAATATGTATTCGCAAAATTTTTACACACAGCAGATTTCGACGTTTAACGTGAATTAAAGTAAACACATAGCGGGAACCCAAGAATTTTGTTTTTAATGTTGATTTATAATAAATCCTTTAAATAGTAAACAACATTTTACACGTCAATAATATATTTTATATGCATATCGGAGAAAAATTGAAATTCGAAAAAAAATTGAGAGGTTTGTTTTGATGATTTATATCGAAATGCTTTAATTGGTGGTTAATAATTTTTACTTTACCAATTCATATATATATATGGCTTCATTTTGACTTCAAGAACAATTATTCGTTTTAGAAAACTTACTACACACTTTTTATTTAAAAAAGAGCTGCGTAATACTTTTCAGTAATAAATAAAATTGTTGACCTACTACAACTGATAAAACAGTTGCAAACTTAGATACATGTGAAGGCAGATTCATTTTATTCTGCACGCACATGATCGCCGTATCGTCGAATATCTGTGTTTTTAGTAACACAAACACTTTGAATTAGACAATAATCCAGATGGAGCGTTGTAAACAAAATTTTCCAAGTGATAGATGCGTACATGTTGTGTACAAGTTGCCAGAGTATGAAAAAATCTCCCAGTTTTTGACCTTATTATGAATAACGCCATTGCTGAAAAAATTATATGTAATAATTACACGAATATGAATATTTAAAACAAATAAATTAACACATTGAAAAAATTTTTTTCTAGCTAACTTTACACCGTCGAGTTTACGTGTCGATGTGCGCGAGCATCGTAAAAAATTACTCTCATGATTTTCCTCTAACGGGTCACAAAAGTATAACTATAAAAACTCCTTGGAAGTAATCTCGGTTTTAATATAATGTGTAGATATTATATTAAATTATTACACCAAATTTGAAGTAACGATACAAAATTTAAAGCTGTGAAAAACGTTCATACTCTAAAAATAAGGAAATATGTTTTAATTTTTTATGATAACAATTTACTGCGCCACAAATAATTAATGTTAAATTAAAAAACATAAAACCAACTCGTTATTATAAAGTAGTAATGCCGGTAATAAATAGTGAACAGTCTTACGAATATTTGAAAAGTATTTGGTCATTAGAATACTTTTATTTTGTTTAAATTTAAATACAATTGAGTGCTATGTACTTATAAGATATCTTTATTAGAAAATAAATATCATATTTTACGAAATTATAAGATCCTCCTCTTTCATGTCATGCGTCCAAAGACACCAAAAAAAAACATTATTTAGAAAGCAGGCTAAGTATTGCTAATCCAGAAAAAAGGTAATGTACAAATGTAAAAAAGAGCAATTAGTATTTAGATATAACCAGCTTAGATACTCGAAGCGTAGACATTTTAGTGGATATGAAATTTAGAATATTCGTTTGCTGATTCTTTAAGTATATTGATTGTCGATTTCCCATGTCATTTTCAATTTGAACATTTTTGTGGAAATTTGTATATTGTTTTACCTTGCAACTACGTATTTTGCGTCATATTTTTATACACAAAATATATTAAAAAAAATATTTTAAAATAGCTCAATTAAAAAACACTTAGCGGTGAAACGGTGTATCGTTTACTTTTTAACTATTTCGGAAATGTTTATGGAAGAGTTAATCACAGGTCGGCATTATACAAGAAAGCAATGTGACAAATAATTACCGTATTGTTCGCTGAAAGCTCAGCTTCGTATTAATTGGAGATTCTATTTATCGATTAAAAGTCTTTCTATCGCATGTCTGTAAATGTTCTGTCATTGCGCTAAATCTGGATTATTCTCTAATCTGAGACGAATACATTATAATTTCTTAGTGTTTAATGAATTTATTGGTAGTAAATAATCGATATCGATAAATATTATTAACAACACAAAATTTTATAGTCACAGTAATTGTCAAGCACTGTTTTCATAACCATTTCATAATCCATACTAATATTATAAACGTGAAAGTGAAAATGTTATTGCTTATTTATTTATAATGTGTTTTTCGTCCTAACCACTTACGACATTTTATGATATTTAACATAACTTAGTCAAAGTTATAGAAAAGACGTTAACTTGTCTGGATAAATATAATTAATAAAAAAAATAGAAAAAATTAGAAATTAGAAAAAAGGGTCATATCTATTTTGTGAATGATGTGTGGAACGAAGAAAATTTTCAAATTCCTAGCGTTCCGTTGAATCCGTTTTTCCATAAAACAACTGACAAAATTTTTAATAACGTGATAAAAACAGCGAGAAAAAACAACCAAACATTATTAAAATTATTATGAATTAAAAATTTAACGAAATGTAAAAAAAACAATCTGTTTAATACAGACAGAATTTATAAAAGTTATGTAGTAATGTGTACGTTACATCAATTTGCTGCCAATTTAAATAAATAATTACAATAATGTTTAGTACAAGAGCTGCAGCCTAGGGGGCACTATCAATGAAGTTAAACTTATTATCATTTAAAAATTTGTAAATTATTGCATTGTTATAAACGACTTTTACCAGTAAAGTTTATTTTTACGTGTAGTATGTAAATTAAAGCCGTCTATATATTATTTGTTTGTGTTTAATTTAGTAATGTTGTATATGTGTATTCATTATGAATAACAATTTCATACGGTAAAAACGTACAACAATGTTACAACATTAAATTTTCGCCGCACGTGGAAAAGGTTATAATTGGACACAGAAGACACTGAAAAGCCTCTTCGTATGGCAAGCAAGCGAATGAGATAGTTGTCTAAGTAAAAAGGAATGCCTCGAGCTCTATTTCTAGAGTAACTCGGATATAAGTAAATTTCTCGAGAATGCTACTTTAGGATACCATTAATGAATAATGGACACAACATATTTCAACGAAATAATAACTATCTGGTTATTATGAAGTAAACAATTATAAAAATGTATATTTATATTTACCTCAAAAATAATATATAATTTCAAGGGAAGCTTTATAAAAAAATCATAGCATTATAAAAAATTGTAGCTTAGATTGTTGTTACTTCAGTAAAAATTTTGTTACCCTATAGCTGTATGGACTAGATTGATAAATTCGGTCAATCTATTAATCTAGTTCATATAACTCGTCTCAAATAATATGATGATATATCAAATAACGAGCTTTATTAAACGAAGACTAAAAACTACTAAGGAAGAAAAATAAACAGATTTAAAACAACAGAAAAAACTTCAGATTGGATTTACTTTACTTTTTATCTTTATTCTTTTTATTAAGGATGTAATGGAATTCAACTAAGAAAGTGGGCGATGCGTGGTCTGATGAATGTCACTTAAGGACGGGCAAAATCTGGCAGTGCTTCTAGCAATAGTTAAGGATTCGAAGGTTGGAAGATCATTACATCACTGAATGTCACTTGCTAGCGGATAGTCAGTCTTATTTAGTTATACGAGGGGTGGTCTTAAAGGTAGCACGCCTTAATTCGTGATCGTGCAGATTTGAATTAGTTTTCCTTTAGGAAGATATAAATACCCGACGTTGATCTTGTAATTTACACCCAATTTTATCAACACGTGCCTTCATATAACGAGACCAACTGCACGTAGAATAGCAGAGCCTCGTGTAAATGATTACATAGTACATAAAAAATATAATTAATGATAGTATATTACATAGATAGTTCAGAAGATTAGAGAGATTTCATTTATTTATCATTATTACACTAGGAAAGAACAATAACATATAAGAGAAAAGGATCGGAAAAACACGTCACTTACCAGTATAAAGACTTACAAACATTAAGAAATAGTACCTACAATATATATAACACAATTTTTCAAGAATATCAAGTTTTTAAAATATTATGTTAAAATCAAATTAGAAGACATGGGGTCTTCTGAATTCTATATCACTAGACTGAAAAGGAAACAATGATATACATCAAGACTAATATATACGTACAAATATTTACATTGTTTTAAGATACGTTAATTGTATTATGCGCTTGCTGATATAAACAGAAAACATATTATTTTTATCACAAACTACTTTAAATAATAGAAAGCTTAAGATAATGTAAGATTCTATGTCCATCGATAAGTTATACGTAGCAGCCCTTGACGTCTATCCTTAACTGGGGTGAATTAGAAACAGAAATGGTACGAGCAAAAAAAAACCCGTGATTAATTAAACTTTAAATTTTCCAAATGTCTAAAAACCGTTACAATATGTCATAGCAGTGCACTTTCCTAAATTACAATTTCATTAAATATCTCAATAAAACGTTGATATATAAGCAACAAGTTTTATGTAAAAATATAAAACAATCTTTTTAAACCTGTTCAATATACTAGAGCTGAAAACGCGCATTGCACAAAATTTCTCACGTCTTGGAAAACAAAACAACACCTGCGATATGTTGAAAATCTTACGTTTCCCTACAAACAAAGCTGTTGTAACGTCTCGCCTCAATACTTAACAAAGCGGAAACGAGACCACTCCGAAAATGCAGGATTTGTATCTTGCTCAGAGTACTGTCACTATGAATAATACTCTGAGAGTATTAAAAAAGTTTTATAATAACTTTAAAACAAATTATTAACGACAAAATGTAATAAATAGTTTTGTTTACCAAAGCTCTGTATTGGCGTAAGCAGAGAAACAAAAAATTAAAACCGGTTTATTGGGTGGGATATGTCGGGAAAATAAAAAGGGAAAAGGATTGGGAAAATTAGAGGAAAGGAATCGTCAGCAAGCAAGCCAAAAAACATATATACTTTATTTTATGCCGACTTTGTGCAGAACGGTGGTACTTTTTACGATGACCGTTAAAATACAGCAGAGCTACGCGTTATGAACGTGTTATGCACCGTCATCTTGATGCAAATAATTGTGTATTTATTATTTATTTTGTATAATGTATTTGTACTGTAATAAGCATGAATGCATTTATACTGTAATAAGCATGAGAGTAAACCCTTAAATATGATTAAATTCCTTGGAAACTTGTTGCGGATCTAAATATCATCAGAATATAACCATATTGAGAATCATTCCACCGATTGGATATACTCGTATTTACCGCTAAGAACTTCTTGTTAAATTATCACTGGATTATTATACTATGTGTTCTGCTTTCAGCAAAGTTGTTTTTGTTGCAAAATGTACAAAAAAATTAAGTTGCATCATTTCTACAGTTAAACATATTAAAATATTATGATACATATACATGTATCATAATAAGGCGTGCGTTACGGCCTTACTTAGTTTAGTAGTTCATAGGCAAATGTTGCTGATGAATTTGTTTCGATTTAGCTGAAATATTATTATGAAGCAAAAATAAAATATCAGTAGGCCAACGGTGCACATATTTCTTAACTGACGGCACTCATAATTGTATTTAAGAGAGCACTGAGAGCGGGACACCTCACGAAGGGCAGAAAATCTGATTGCGTGGACAAAGTAACTTAAATTTAGAAAATATTATTTTTGTGAAAAATGGGTTTCGTTGATTGCTAATTTTATAAACAATGTCATTTTATATGATTAATTTCAAATACGAACGAGTAATATTTTTTCGAACAACATTTTGTATGGAGCTGACATGAAAAATGTGAAGATCTCCGGTATCGCAAGGTTGGCCGTTAAATCCTTCCACACGGATATAGAACTAATTATTTGTGATTTATGACATACTTGCATGGCACCTCCTGTGATTTTTCTTTTAAAAAGTTTTAATTTTTTTTCATGATTCTTCTCTTGAAAATAAAAAGAACCGGCACATATATCATAAAAAATCTAAAATTATTTCATTATACTTTTTGCAATACGTTCTTTCATAGTAATGGATTATAGTGAAGCGGCTAGCAAAGCAAGGAGCGTTTAAGAGAACATACTATTTAATTTAATACAAGTAGCAATAAATGCTTGCTTGATAAACCCTGAGCATTGTGCGTTCCAGGGTCTGCTGACCGATTTTGAATTTATAGACCTACCCCACTGTGGGCGTCCGCGTTCCCGTTCCGTAGGTGAACTCTGGTAGGACGCGCTGGATAAATACTATATACTTAAGAAATTGTGGTATTGACGATTCGAGAATATGTCGTATCTTTCCGAATGCCGCTCAGACTAAGCATATTCTTCGGCTGGCCTCTTTCTCAAAGATGTGTCAGCCAGGTCAAATAGCCAAGGTATATCCATGCAATCTCAAGTAACGGCCACTGGTCTCAGGTTCACATGATTTTCCTTTAGTCAAGGTTCATCCCGAGACATACTCGTCTCGAAGAGTCACTAAGACTATTAACAATGAATTCCAGGTGTTACAGAGTTTCCCCCCTTATGACAATATCGTCAGCGGTTCCCAATTTTGTTATTAATTGGCCATTGGTTTTGACGTCCCGTCCGTTCCCATCGAGCGTCTTGAAAACAATTTTAAGGAAAATTCATGCCCCTGTCTTACACAACGATGAAATTGGATTGGTCTAGAGCTCTGATCTTGTACTTGAGCGGACATCGTAGCGGTCTCGTGTAGACGTCTCAACACTCTGATATATCTACAGCTGTTCTAGAAGCTATGTAGAGATGTTGGCAGCTTCTAGAACAGCCCAGCTCTCAATAATGTCCTAGGCTTTTTGTAGTCCATATACGCTACGGTTGCCTGAGTGCACTTCTTGGTCTTCTGTTTATTGGACTTCTATTTGTTAAAGTTTTCCAAGTGTAACAAACGAGTTTCATTGCTTTCCAACATGACAGTAGGTAAGAAATTTTTTTTTATTTATCTTATTATTTGACGGTACGTCATATTTAAAATCGTTAAAAGTGTGCCGCTTCAAAATAAAGATTGTGAACTATTGCTATAGTCAATCGGCAAGAATCTAGTCTTTACCAAGAAGACCATGATACAGTTCAGGGATTTTGTCTGAGATTTACACGGGCTGTTCATAAGAGGTGGATAAGATCCCACTTATTGACGTTGACGTGATTATATAGAGTGGCTTGAAATTGATATCGACTTGCCAAACTGTGTGCAAACCGTATTGCTCACAAAACAATCTCCCAATGATAGTATTATTTCGAATGGATTTTTACTATCAAAGTCAGCCACGATTCCGTCTGCATAGAAAATGACTTCATCGGTACCAACAATGACAAAAAGACTGTGTAATCTAATCGAAAATTTACGCAAAAGGCCGAAAAAGAGAACGTCCGATAAAAATATTTATACAGAACCTGCGGAATTAACCAATATGTTGAAAAAAGTTGGACGTGAAGACATTTCTTCTGTTATATAATATATGCTAAAAAATCTAGAAGCAGCCTAAAATATAATGGAAATCATTAAGAAACCAGTGTCTGTAGTATTTTCAGCTGAGAAAGTGCTAGGTTTGCTGCCTCCACTTTAATTATAAAAATAGCAATACAAAACTCTGGGGGAAACAACGATTCGAGAAGGTTTAAAAGTGTTTATCTATCATACATCAAAGTGCAAATGGCTAAATTCCACTGCTGTCCTCCAAAATTATTTTAACATTAACGGACTCTTCAGCAGAGATTGCCCTTCAGGCAGTGCTAGATATTAATTCAGTCAAGAAATTCAAGGAAAGAAAATTAAAACTTTGACAATTTAAAAAAAATGAAGGCAGTGCTGTTAAACTAAGAACATCAAAAAGTCAGGAATAATTAGTACTAAATCAGTGTGAAAGGATATAACGGCCAACCTTGCGATACTGGAGATATTCACATTTTCCACGTTAGCTCCATACAAAATATTGTTCGAAAAATGAACAGAACCCATTTCTAAAAAAAAAATTAAATTTAAGTTTCTATGTACACACAACGTGATTTTCACCGTGAAGCATCGCACCCTCAGTGCTCTCTTTAAAACAATTATGAGTGCCGTCAGTTGAGAAATATGTGCAGCATTGGCCTACACGGTATAATAATCAAGTGATAATTTAACAAGATGTTCTTTGCGGTAAATACGTCTCATTGGTGGGATGATTCTCCATATGTTCTGATGTTATTTAGATTCGCAACAAATTTCCAAAAATGCCTGTCATGCTTAAGGGTAATTACTCACATGATTATTGCTGCATAAATGCATGTAGCATTTGCATCAAGATTATAGTGCATAATATGATCATAATGTGTAGCTCTGCTGTACTTTAACGGCCATCGTAAAAAGTACCACCGCTCTACACAAAGTCAGCATAAAATGAATTATACATGATTTTTGGCTTGCTGGCTTAAAATTCCTACCTTCTACTTTTCCCAATGCTTTTCCTAATATACTTTTCTGACGCATCCTACTCAATTACTTATTTTTATCAAATTTCCAAGTTAAAAACGCACACGTAATTTATCAAATGTGTATGTCGACAGGCGACGAATAAAGTTTTTTATCACTGTTCTTAACGTCTGCATATATACACTCAATATTGCCCTGATATAAATATCTGCTTACATCAATACTGATCTTTGTTAAACAAAACTATTTATTATATACGACGAAAAGTCGTTAATTATTTCCGATAAAATTATTATAAAATTACTTTAATGCTTTAAAAGTATTATTAATGGTGACAGTTCTATAAGCAACATACGAAATCCTGCACTAGCGGAGTGGTCTCGTTTCCGCTTTGTTAAGTATTGAGGCGAGACGTTACAACAGCTTTGTTTGTAGGTAAATGTAAGATTTTAAACATTTCGCAGATTTTGTTTTGTTTTCCAAGA
>JAOCPS010389085.1:0-12287 GCA_025505425.1 Graphium colonna | reverse complement strand
CGTAGCAACAAGCACGCTAACAGACGCCCCGTGGCGCGACTCGTGGTGGTCTTTTCGATTATGCGCATGGCAGAATATGAAATAGAAATACAAAAAATTGTTAAGTTCTTGTTATTGTTCACTAGATAACAAGAACATTATAGTTTTTTATATTCTCCTTATTAACATTACTAGAGGTAAAAAAGGGTAGAGGTGTACAATTCGACTGTATGTTTTTTTTGTATTTTACTTGCTGATTTCTCTGCAAATTTTCGCAATCGACCTTCAAAATTTTTTTTTTATTTTAAAGAATATAAGTTACGGGACCACCTCGTAATTATAATCAATTTTCATAAAGATCGCTTTGATAGTTTCCATTAAGCAAAACTGACACACTATACAGCTCGAAATATTTAATGGTTACGAACTTAATAACGAATAAGCTGAAGTTGAAACTATTAGCTATTTGTATTTAAAACTATAGTCTATTACTTTTATAAAAATTGATCTGTGCTTTTATAAAGATATCTCAAAAAAGAACCAAAATCAAAAATATTCATACAATCGTTGTTCATTCTTGCATTCTATAAATATGTCGATAAAGCTTACATATTATTTTTATTAAACAAAAATATCAGTGTTGTTAATAATATCGAAATAATATGACAACCGTCGCGTCAATGACATCTCTAGGAATATCCGACAATCGTTTGTAATTAGGCGTATAATAGACTGGCTGTATCGTTCTGACTCCAATTGTAAGTTATGTCAAACTTAAAATGCTATAATATGATTAAAAGCTATTCAATTTGAAGCGATACTTTGGCACCTAATATCTTTTATTGGTTTCGAAATATGGATGCTATTAAAGGTTTTATTTTTCAAAAATAAACCTAAACTTAATAAAAAAAATAATTATAAGCGTATTGAGCTTTCTTAATTATGTAATTTACATGAACAATTTTATTTTATAGTGATATCTCACACATCGATTTAAAAAAAGCAAGTACCGCGTCTTAGAGAACCGTCTGGGCGACGTACTAATTAAAATCCATTAGGTCGCTGAATGTAAAATTAGACCGGTTCAATGAGTACCACCTCAGCTAGCTGACTTGGCTCTAACAGGCTACTTGGATAAGCCAGGGCAGTAGGTATACTAATCTACAGCAAGCTACAAGATACGAAGTATTTGATTTTATTTTTCGACTTATCATTGGAAGATTCATTTGTAAAATCTAGCTTTAAGAAGGAAGATTAAAGGTAATATGGCTGTTGTATATTTAAAGTAATCTCTGTTTGAAACATAATGGACTGTCACTGATTTAAGAGACTCTCCTAAATCTAGTGATAGTCATTAAAACGTCGGCTTTATTACTACGACTCTATCAACGGCGCCATAAGTGAGTTTAGAAGTCGTCGCAAGGAATAAAATCGACCTAAAACTTGCTACATTTTTTTGACTATGGTATTACCATTGAATTAAATTGAAATGATATTTCGATGGCATACAATTTTTCAATTTAATATATAAGAAATCATGACTTTATTAAGTGTTGCTTATGGAACTATAATAAGTTGTGCATTTTTATAAAGAAACTGAAGCAACTGAAAAGATACTTAAAGTATTCACACCTCTCAACTTTTTCTACCCTATACAATAATGGCAGAATAACTTTATCCTTTCCAGGGACGTAATCTTCGATATGACTTTATTTATGTAAAACTATGCGCACAGACCGTATAAAAAGCGGTTTTATTCTCAATGTTCGTTCCTACTTTCTAGAAATAAACTAACCACAAAAAAATATGGAAAGGTGTAGTAATAAGAAGAGAAAAAATTATAACTTGATACGAATATACTTGGGTGTCTCAGAAGTAAAGAGAATAAATATACTTAACAATATTTAATTAAAAATAATCTGTTATAATATGGATTTGGTACAGTAATGAAGGTAAAACTAATTTATTTTTAATTTCTATATTCAGCAATGCCTCTGTATACAATTTTTCTGATATTGATTACAGCATGCTTCATGACCGCTTGTCCAGATGTAGCTGCTACTCTTTTAGCCAATCTCGTCTATCTGTGTTTAAAAGATCTCAACGTTTGTAGTATATCTATATACTTTGTATACTCGTTTTTGCACCGGGCACAAAACATTTCAATATTTCGAGCTTAAGGAACAATCGGGGCATTATTTAGCTTAGTTACAAACTCAACACCGCAGTCTGTAAGCACTGAGTAACATTAAACTCATAATGGCATGAAGCCAAGTCCAGCTAAAACAAAGCATTTTATCTCTCGTAATGCCTATCTATAAAAGAAATTAAGCGTTTGATAATGCACTCTCTAAGATAAGTCTGGGAGTTCAAAGACCCTGTTCTTTAATAGGGTTCAGAAACATTACCGTTTTCATCAATAGCTTGGCAAACAAGGTACGTTTTAAAAAACTTAGCCTTTGGTACGATTTTTTCGTTATAATCAACAGCGTCACGACTGGTTGCGTCGAAATATTGTTTTCCAGGAACATCACTCGGGTCAACCGGTACGTATGTCTCATCGTCAAAGGTGGGTGATAAAAAGGGGGGTGAAATTTATGAAAAAACTTTTTTCAAAGTTCATAAATTTCATAAATTTCACCCTCGCTTGGTACGCGCCTCCAGGTCCTCGACATATTTGGGAGTGGCTAATTTTTAAAGAGCTTTCAATCCAACATCATTGAATTTTATTCTAGATACACTGGACTTCGAAATTTTTAATTTACCCGCCGCAATTTTCACCGATGTTAAAGGTGCCTGTTCCTTTTTTAAACCTTTTTTACTTGGTTTATATTTCTGGATATATATACTGTACCTAGTCTTCCCGGAATCTTCTCAAAATCTGTCTCTTCCGTTTCTTCTAACATTTTATTATTCTGTACAGACTAGTTTTTCTGGCTCCCTCTTGAGTAAAATGACGAATTGTCTCAGATTTCTCATGACGCAAATAATATTAAATAACTCTCTTTGCAAACAATTCTTGTTCAGTTCGCTTAATTTTTAAAAAAATCAAAATAATTTTAAAACTCCACTTATTTTGACAGATATTTTATCTATGGTTGGCATGACAACTATTCATTTTTCTTAGAAAACCGTTTTCTTGGCAAGTTTTATTTCGAAAAAAGTCTTTACTTATGGGACACCCTTTAGTATCATTTTTGAAGTGATTAAAAAACGAAATGCGAAAACTGTAGAGACATTATTTTTATTAAATTATTTGTGTATACATTTTTTATTCACATATTTGGCAGATAGATATATGTTTTGTAGTCCTGACATTGTCTTACAGTAAACAGTTTCAAAAAAGTTAACGTTTTTATTGTTAAAACTCTTGGCGTAACTGACTTTGCTTCTTTATCTTTTTCAGGTGAAGGCTGTAAGTGTGAGCGAATTGAAACATGAAACATGCAAAATTAGTCCAGAAGCACTCTACCACGCCAGTCGTAGAGTGACTCTTGCGTAGAGTCGTTGTTCCTTACGTATTAGAAGTTGTGATTTGGCCAACTTTGACAGTGTTGTGATATTTTTGAGTTAAGAGTGAAGTGAAATGCTATTTGGATTGCTAATGCATGGATGCTCTTGTTGGAAGAATTCGAGGTAAGTTGTACGGTTCTAAATCTAAATCTCAAGGCCACGTCACGCATCACGCGACAGAAAGGCAACAATGCTTTACATTCTTTTTTTTATGATATAAAAAGGTCTAAATTTTGTTCAGTCTCTGTGATCTGTCGCACAATATTATTTTACTGTATTTACTACTTCAAAGAAGTAATAGTCAAAAGACATGTTAATAAAGGGAAATAGATCTATTTCGCTTTTGAGAGTAGAATTCAATTATACCCACTATTGTTTTACAGCGTTACATATTCTACCAAGGAATACTTAACAAGTAAACAATGAAATGACTGAACAATGAAACTATTAAACAATGAAATAATAATTATATTTCGTATAATTTAGTCTTTTGCAAATATTTTAGAGCTTTCAACTATAGCTTTGCTGACATTATTGAACAAAAGCCTCTAACGGGTACTTATTTAAAGAATAAATTTAAAATATTGGGGTGTACATAATTTTCTAAGACATGAAATGGTTTCATACCTTATGACCACAAAATTTTCTATTTTTTATAATGAAAAGTAGGTAAGCAAGCAGATCGATTGACTGGTGTCGAGTGACGCCATCGCTCATGGACATCACAATAACGAGGGTTGCGTGTACGCTACCAACTTTAGATATTGGTCGGAATAGGTCACTAGGTAAGGAACGTATTTCTTTTCATAGAAAGGAAGACAAATGAGCAGATGCTTCACTTGATGGTAAGTGATCCCATCGCCTATGCACACAGGCAACATCCGGAGAACTGCGTGTGCGTTGTCAACCTGGGAAATCTGAAAAAATAGGTTTATTGGATAGGATGGGTCTGGATTAAGAATTTGGAGGGAATAGGAGTGGGAGAGAAAATTTATTGATCAGAAGGAAAAAAAGGGAAAAGAGTAAAAAGGACCTCTAGCAAACTTTATAGCCACGGTACTTCAGCTATTATATTTTATTATTATCAGAAAATTACTGAATACAACTATTTAGCATGGTTATTTACAGCTCTTTCTATTTTTTATTTTCATTGAAATTTTTCTGTTCTAGGTTTCTGAGTTTCTCATATAAATTTACTAATAATAATAATCTAAATAAAAATACATACTAAAAACGATATCCACTGAACTAATCAATTGGAGTAAAAATGTTTTTGT
Source organism: Graphium colonna (assembly GCA_025505425.1). NCBI lineage: Eukaryota > Metazoa > Arthropoda > Insecta > Lepidoptera > Papilionidae > Graphium > Graphium colonna. Next base: position 7,518 of record JAOCPS010389085.1, on the reverse strand, counting down.
ATTGGAGCAAATCTTGGAATGTTGGATGCAAAGGAAGGTTAAAACGACGTGGTGTAGCTAAGGTAACGTATTTATGTTAATATTTCTCTGTGCTTGTTGAAATTAAGCGAAAATTTTTGTGAAACGTTAATAGCCTTTTAATAATTTGGTTGATTTTTTTTCTCATATATTTTTCTTCAAAAGTCCGTAGTTTTTAAAGAGTATTTGAAAATTCTTTCTTACCTATAATGATTTACTCACAACTTGGTCCTAGAAAGTTCTTTTCAGATAACTGATTAAGTAGTTCCTTACATATCGTATTTATATAAAACAAGTTACGAAACTTTGCTGCTAAGGGACATAAAACGGGTGTTTTTATTTACATTATACACATTGAATTTTGTTACATTCCATGTACATCTGTTCACCAACAGAGGTAGCATATATTTGAATATCCTCGAGAACTCCAGACAGATTCGGTACATTTGAATACCGGTATGAAGACATGAAAATGTCTCCGACAAATATAAACGGCATAAAATGCCTAATATATGCATTTGCATGAATTCTTTCCACGTTTAACATAATAATGATTAAACTCTTACTCCGTTGAAGCTAAGTTCAAAATCATTTAACATAATATTATCACAGCGGCACCTGCTTGATTCATTAATAAAGATATGCAGATTTAGACATAATCCGATTATTGTAACTACGCTTATGTGAAATGAATATACACCATTTTAAATTTATTTAGATAATCAATCAATTTTATAAATGTCACACTAGTGAAATAGCATTATAAGTTAACTATTTAATGCATTCAAGGATTATAAATAAAATCCAGTGGTAAGCTACATACCTGATAATATTACAATTTTGAAGAGATATACTATTACATTTTATTTTGGTAAGTTATTTGTAAAATTGACGTAAATAACCATCATGTTTAAGCTTGAGGGGATTTGCCAATAATAAATTGTATACTTTAATTTTATATGATTAATTGACCTGCTTTTATTTGTTATTTTTATTTATTATTAAATTAATAAGATTATTTTTTTAAATTACCATGTCTATCTGTATTTGTTTTTTCTTCATGAGTAAATAGACATAGGTTATATATTTTTGGTTTTTATAAAATATAATGGATGAAAATGTAAGTGACATCTAAGTAATTATATCATTTGACGTAATTTCCAAAAAAAGTCAAATACAAATTTTACTAGCACTTGCGGAGGGCAAAGACCACTACGACAAGTTTGTCGTATGTTCTTAGGTCCAATCGAAATCTTAAACACTAGACAGGCGACAATATAAAACGATAAAATTGAACCTGCGACCGCCAAATGCATGATCTTGATCGATTCCTCGAACGCAATTCATGTGCCGCCGAGGGCGAGTCAATGACTGTGTGTATGGTTTTTTGATAGTTTGTACGTCAGCATGTCGTCTAATTTTACAAAGGGATAACTATAACTGATGTAAATATACAATTTTATTAGACCCACTCATACGACCTTGAGATAAATGTTGATGATAGATAATTTTTTTCAATGCTCTGCTCACGAAATAAACGTAATATATACACATACATATTTTTGTATAATATATTTCTTGTTTTTTTTCATGGAAAGGAAGACAAACGAGCAGACGGTTCACCTGATGGTAAGCGATCCCGTCGCTCATAGACAAACGCAATATCCGGAGAGTTGCGAGAGCATTGTCAGCCTGGGAGAACGGATATAAGAGGTTTATTAATATGATGGGGTCGGGATTAAGGATTTGGAGAGGATAGGAGTAGGAAAAGAAACGGGTAGACATAGCTATCCGGCATACCAAAAAGTCATGCATACTTTAATTTATGCCGACTTTATAATAATAGTTTACCCATTTTTGAATATATTACTAGTAGTAATATATTCAAAATTAGTATTATTAATAGGATAGTTATTAAAGTTAAAAATAGATCGATATATAACTTCTTTATCACTGGCCTTTAATTGATTGCTTGAAATACGTTATTGTAAATGTGTGTGTTTTATTACCTCTAGTAATGTAATAAATAGTCATAAGATAGGCTACGAGCTATATCAGGATTAAATTATATACTGGTTTTACGCCATTAACTTATGTTTTATATTTCAATTAACTACTGGCCGTCGTGATTGCTAATGCGGGTGAAAGGGTTAATGGTTTTCCATTTTATGACAACCACAAATAACCACCTTCATACTTATTAAAATTCCGCTTTAATTTGTTAATAATATAAAGTTTGATGATTTTTATGAGATAAATTTGCAATTGATATCTTTTGACCGCCGATACCGCGTCTTGTCCATTAGCAATTGCATATTTAATTTTGCGGTATCATAAATTTCTGTACGTAAGCATATTTTGTAATAATGTTATATACTTGTTAAAAACGATTTTTATACAAATTTAGTATAAAAATACAATTCTGTTTATAATATGTTTTATTTTATAAATAAAACATATGATCAACAAAATTTTATTTCTGTGTTATCTTATAAGTTGAATAAAAACGTTCAAGATGTAAAACAATATAAAGATGCATAGACTTAGCAATAACGTGCTGGTTGTATAATGAACTCAGCTATGAAATTCCCTTCCAGTTTTACTATTACAACATACAGTTTGACTATCACGTATAGGCTTTAAAACCTAGTACTAACCCATAACCTAAGTTTTTTATAGTGGTAACGCAGAGTAAAGATAAATATTAAAGGCAGTACAAAAACTATTAAGTCCAATTATACCACGGAAGCTCATTTCTTATGTCCGCATAATGTAAGCAAATAAATGGGTTAATTCTCTCGCCTACATCCACGTATTGAAAGGTTGAAGTATATATCTTGCAAAATAGCATTTATGCTATACAGAAACCTAACTTAACATTATACGACAGTGAGTATTTGTAAAATTATATATCTACAGGCGTATTGTGGCTTCGGAAGGGCAAGGTTTAACTAGTTCTAGCTAATATCATAAATGTGAAAAAGGTTTTTTTGTTTGTATCGATATCTTGCCTTAAATAGTATACAAATTTATAAATTAGTCAGATGTCCATTACCCATATCCAGAAAAAAACAGTAAAACATAATGGGTTTTCAAAGAGGGAAAATACAGAATGAAATTTCGATATGCCGAATCAAAAAATGCATATGCAAAATTGGTTCTATTTATATTAGTGTAGTATCTTCGAATTTCATAAAAATCTTGGATTTTATCTATATATTACATAATGTTTTTGGCTGCGGTTTCACCTACCTTTTATATGTGTATATAATAATATACCCGCTAAAAATATAAATCTCTGATTGTACGTTTACTTAATAATCGTACGTCATGGTTTTTAGTTATCTTCAAAACTAAAGATTGTTTAAACTGTCAACCTGCTTTTGCCTCGCTTGAAGTTGACGGAAGATAGTTGAATATACTCAAAAATATTATTTCTAAGACTTACGCGAATATTTGACTATATACTCAAAAACTTACATATTTGTAATATGCAAGGACTTTAATTGATAGTATCACATAGCAGCTCTTCTGATATTCTATATCACATTCAATATAAGAGCACTTAGCTTAGCAAAAACTGTTTTATATGATATGCACCATTTATAGCTAATTCGATGCTAAATGCGAAATCTCTTTAAGTGGATCAATAAACATAAAAGCTGCGCAGTCCGATTTGATGCTGTTTCAGTTCTGTTATCTGTCAGTTATTTCATAAAAATACAAAGGTTTTTTGTATGTTTTTGTTTCCTGCATAGAGTTATAGACATCTTTGTTTGTGACCAGAGACGGACTCGTGCTGTTTCGTTTATGTTTTATTTTAAACTTTTATCTTCATTGATCTATTTGTTTATTGTTATAAGTCATTTCTGTTTATTTATTTTCATAACTAATTCTTAGCTTGACGACAGTCATGTAAACTTATTCATTCGAACAATAATGCGAGATAAACGATTTAATAGTAGCAATTAAGAAAGCATTCTAACTTAAACTTTTATTAACAATTTTCAAATACGTAGCATTTGTTTAATCATGTTTAGATACTTTATTTTTCTAAAAATGGTTCTGACGACTTGATTTAAATTCTATAAGATACAGTACATTCAGAAAATAAAGTCAGAATTGGAGCGGCTAAAACCTTTAACTTTAAATAAGATGTAAGTTTATTAATACTTTTATCCCTAATATAAAAAAAATCAAAATTTCACTTTACAACTAAATAGATAAATTCTTGTGTATTATATTTTTTTACTTTTATTATAATTTAAGCATCAGTAAAGGCTGTATCTGCGTTTAAAGCTTATACAACCGCATCGCTCTAATCTACTTAATAAGGAAACGTCGATCAATCACTGTTAAGCAAGTATACGCTATAAAGACATGCTATAATCTTAGAAAGGCTCTTTTTGAGCGTATGCCTAGACATTAACCGACACAGAAGTAAGGTATATTATAATTTGTATTATAACAATCTATGTCAATAATTTAATAACTTTGAAATAACATCAAGTAGATATTAATCCAATCGATCCAGAAGTTTGTATCATAAGCTTTTCAATAATAAATCATTAGGAAATCGATTGTCATAACTGGAACCCTTTCCCTGTATGGGCACTATGTTATATTGCTTTATTCACATTATTACGACATTAGGATTAGGCAGGAGTCGAAGGTATATAATTCTGAAAGATTGAGCCGGCTGCAGTGAACCATCCACTAGCGATAATTTTGTCCGGTAAGTAATTAAATATATTGATTTTAATGCATAGTCTAATTTTAAATTTTAACTTTGTAGGGCTTAAAATAGAAATTCGCCGAATAAATCTAGTTTTAAAATGCAATAATGGTTTATGTTTTTATGCTGATGACCATTTAAACAAATTTTGAATAATATTTGCCCTAAGAGGGTCTTTCAAGCCCATAGAAGCTACATAGATGTAGTTTCGATAACATTTTTAAATAATATAACCAAATATCCAGTGCACCACTGGATAAACTCAAAGAAGCTAGAAGGTATCAATGTGTGGTCATCGACCTTTGTGTATAATTTTTAAATATCTATCATCCAGACTAACATGTTCCTTGACTGGCAAGTAACAATAAATGAAGAATAAGAGTATGACAAATGATGCACATGTATTTATTTATGACTCAATATTATTTTCAATTTCTTAATGAACATCCAAGGTACTTATAACGTATTTATGATGCTATAACAAGACGTGATTAAAACAAACTCGTAAATCTGACATTCTCTTCCCCGATCAGTCTTTATTATTTCATTAAGGAGATATATTATTTTTCAACCGACTTAAAAAGGTGGAGATTCTGAATTCGACTGATGTATGTGATGCGATGATTTTTTGTGTGTACTTATGTGTGGCCTGATTTCTCCTTAAATTATGAAACGATTTTCTAAGTATTTTTTAAATAATAATTGTTAATTCAATTTAAAATAAATTCAGTCAGGTTTTTGTTTACAACTTTAAATTTATTTAGTCTAAAATATTAACTCAAATACTATATCATTATTTTAATAGGTTGACTATCTCATATCCTGCTTCATTCTATTTTTCAAAGCCTTGGGAAAATCTAGAAACGTAGGTGATTTTCTTTCGGTATAGTACCTGAGTTACCTGACACTAAGCTAGAGCGCAAGAATCGTAATTTCAGTTGATATTTTTTTTGTTTTTATGGAGAAGGATGCAAACCAGCAGACGGTTCACCCGATGGTATCCGCCACCCATGGACTCCTGCAACATCAGAGGATTCACAAGACCGTTGCCGGCCTTTGAGATAGGAGTAAGCTCTTTTTTTGAAGGTCCTTAATTCGTATCGGTCGCTACTGATAATTCATTCTACAGAGAAGTTGTGCGTGGCAGGAGGTGACGACGGTAGTGGACTGTAGTGCACAGTAGTGAACTGCCGACCACCAAGGTTGTGTCTATAGGGTTATTATGTATTGGTTCATTTGTCGCGTCATACGATAAACGAGCTTAGCAGTAGGTATTAATCTGAACAGTTCTTTGGAACACTCCCCCAGAAAATCGCAGAGTCAGGGTGTCAAGCCGATCGGAAAGAACTTGGTCGTCAACAATTGGAGATACTCGAAGCTGAATGCGGTCAAATGAGAGGAGCTGTTATCGATGTGCCCCAGCCAAAGAGATGAGAGCAGCAATTCCTTCTTAAGACCAAATTGTGAGTTATGTGTTTCAATAATTGTAGTAATAAACCTTTAACTTATATTCCTCGAAGGACGTTATGAACTGCAAAAAGTAGTCTTTTAAGTAGTCTATAGTGATCGACACATTAATGAGACGCAAACGATTCCTACGTGCAGCTGCTTGCTTTGTTATAGTTATTTAACACTATATCTTTAATGTCTTAGTGTTACGAAAAAAATGAGCTATGGTAGCTCAGTCCAAGCGCTCGCTCTTATTATATTAGTGCAATTCAGCTCCAAGCCCGGTAAGTTGGTTCCAGTAATGGAATTGTTAATGTATTATTGCAGTTCTAAGGACCTGTGGTATCTCAGTGGCAGAGCACTCGCCTTTAATCCAGTGATCTCAAGGTGAACTTGAGATTGATCCCCAGTACTAGCACCAATGAAATTGTTAATTTAAAATTGCAATTTTAAGTGCTGACTCATCACGTGCTCGGTGGTAAAATTTTCTGATCCGGACTGGGACCATGTGGTAGACAATGACCTTCTGTCTAGAGGAGGCTTTTGCCCGGCAGTGGGGCAATATAAAAATAGGCTTACTTTACTTTACTTAGTTGATGTCAGTTCTTTAGTTTTACGTCTTTTTCTTCGTTCACTCGAGTCTGAAGTCAATAATTGTACTTAGACACATACTTTACATTTTGCCCATTACTACATCTTAATTAAATTTTAAATTATAAACTATATACTTTATTGTGCGGATAAGCAAAATGCTTCAAAGTGACATAAAACAGTAGAATTTAAAAATCACCTACCAGCTTTCGTTAGCGATAAATATCCTTTAAGCCACTCGGAATTGTTTTCTAGGAATCTGGCATTTGTATTATGAGCAGCTGACTATCTTTTTTTAGATTGATATCTGACAATCAACAATTTTTGCTTTACATCACCAATATTTTGATCATTTTCTGCATATTAGTTGAACAGTTTATGTTCCATCAATTTCAATTTTTTATTAAAAGTTAAAATTTTAAGTGTTCCATTATATTAACTAAATCATTTCCAGTCGAACCCGCATTCCAGAAGAGCCTTAAACGAAAATACGCAAAATATAAGCAGGACTTCATTTACTGAGTATCGAACATACCTATATATTTTAGGGTGGCTATTTACGTGCATAAATACATCGTATACTATTTAACGAAAAATTGCACATTTAACTTAAAAATGGTGAGAAACATATTAAAATTACCTTAAATCTACAAAAAATGTGTTTTATAACAGTTTTTTGGTGCTTAGATCTCAAGGATATTAATAAAGAAAGACTATAGGTTAAA
>JAOCPS010388974.1:0-12288 GCA_025505425.1 Graphium colonna | reverse complement strand
GGGGAAAGAATCCCACAAAAATAATAAAATGTATTTTGAAATAGGAAATCGACAAAATTCTACTTATATATACATCATCAACAAAAAAATTGTGTAAAGTAAGGGCTGTTAAAATATCGCTTACAACGACTGATTTCTTTTTCATTTGAGATAGAACCGAAGATGTTGAAATGTAAATTATTGTGAAATATCACAATTCCAAAAATATTAGTGAAATCTGACTCATATGATTTATTTATCTTCTGTTTTTACTTTTTATTCACTTACATATTTATAGACAGACACAAATGTGTACCTATTAATAAATTACCCTAAAATAAAATGGCACTAACTAATTCGTTAAAAATTTTCTTCGTTCTTTCTTCATGGTTTATTTTCATAATTTAACATTAACTATTTGTAGGGCTGTAAATGTTTATTATAAAAAGTGAAATATTATTTCTTGGTTTGAGTTTATGAATGTTTTCCACAAACATAATTTTTGTGAGATAAACAAATTTGGTTTAAAATTTTATAGAAGTTATATTTTATTACAGTTGAGGTTTTTTATTGATACATTTATTAATTTAATATCCATTTTTATATTTTTTTCTGGATTATATTAACATTATTCAGCACATTTTTTTTTAATAAACCGGGAATTTTTCGTTCTCTGGCAACTTTTACGCACACATTGGTGTATGCATTTTTACAAGTTTACAAAACACACTTGTCTAAATGTATGCATCTATAACTTTGACAATTTTGTATGACAACGCTCCATCTCGATTATTCTCTAATATGAGATTTATGTAAAATTTATACGTTTGATCTGATCTGGGTTGAGGCCTGTGGCGTATCCATTTACATTTGTGTCACCATATCCAGACCTTCATCTTTTTTCTTTCATCCCAATGTTTAGCTTAAATAGTCGTTAAGATTAAGGATTGCTACGCACAACCAACCTGGAGTTAGATGTATTCGCTCAGTAAACATCATAACAAGAACACATCTCTTATTTTACTGCACCTTCTGGTACATTTAACAATATACAATACAGAGTTTAAAGCAGGAGATATAAAAATACCTTTGTTTTTAAATAAAGTAGATGTAAACACGTCCGAGAAAGTTATATTGGATTATATATTGAGTAAAACCATATAAGTGTATAAATTCTTGGTGTTAGTGTGCCTATAGAGAAACTTTCCCTTTTCCTGCATGAGGATTTGTGGCCGGACGGGATAATAGTTATTATATTTCTGGGCTATGGGATATATTTATAATGGCATTATACAGAAAGATAAACAGTAGTATAACTTTCATAAATTATAACTGCTTATCGGTAAAGCGGTCTGCGTGGGCAGTGTCACTAAACTGTGGCGTAAGAGTGTGTTAAATTGCATATCGGTTATTGAGTGTAAAAGTGTATGACGTACAGCGCTTAGTATCGCTGGAGATTCGTAAGTTTTAATTCTTTTTTGTATATATTCCAACGGAAGATATTGCCCGTTTAGTGGAATTTACGGACTGTTTCGGTGAAATTAGTACAGTAAAAGAGAATAGTGATGTAGTTTCGGCATTTATTCGGCAGTGATTTTAACATTCGTCCAACGACACGGTTTTAAAACGAATTATTACATTTGTATGTGGAACAGCGTTGAGTATGTACTGATATTGATATGTTGAATTCCCATTTTGAGTCTTACATATGTATCAGTGAGGCACACGGCACGAAATCGTGGTTAGATTATGTGCTTTTTACTAAAGCTGCTAATTTAAAAATGTTAATGTTATTATTATCGAAATTAGGCATAAGTCCTCATGATCTGATAATTTTCCTGTCGTGTTGACTTGTAACATAGGAGTGTCGATACTTGAAGTTAGATGGGATAGTGTTAACAGGATTTTACTTTATTTGGCATAAAAAGAATGGAGTGTAAGTTGTATGCCTTAAATTGAACATTACACTAAATTAGATTAGATCTGAGATTATCACTATAACGAGTAGCATAATTTAAAAAACTCTAAATACTTAATACGGGCTAAAATTTCGAAATTTCCGAAGATACTAAGAACATTTAGAACTTCGATATCTATCTCGAAGTTCTTAATGTTTTTAGTATTGTTATTAAACTTATATAATTATTTTACTTCCTGGACTTGAAATAAATTGTGACAAAAATTTTGTTGTCCATTTCACCGAATTATTATTTTTTCTGAAAAATTATTATGATGATTCGTTTTATTTAATACTAGATGTTGCCGGCAATTTTACTCGCATAATATTTGAGTTTTTTTTTATTTTTTGATACTGATAAGGGATTTTTCAAAAGTAAATATACATGAAATCATTACCTGTCTGCCAATCAGTTAGGTCTAGCCGATTTGGAGATTACGAATCATATAGATAATTTAAACATTTATTTACATATGTAAATTTATCAACTTCTTAGGTATATTTTGTTAATTCAGTCGTAAAATTTGTAATGCTGTTTTTATCTTGTTAAGATCGGTGTATCGTTTTTAATACTTTTTGTGTAGTTTTGCAGAAGAATACTAAAGTTGTGCCCTTCACCATTTCAAAATTGCCAAAAATTTACGAAGGAACGATATGCAGTAATGTTATTTATGACAATTTTGTAAGCTGATAAAATAAGTTTTAAATATCTTGGGCAAAACATAATTATTTTGATAATGAAATCGTCATGGAAGCAAGGAACAAGAGTAAATCACAATATAATATTCAATATTTATTTATAATAATGATTAGATTAAATATATAATTGTAACAAAAACAAACAATAAACTATATAATCTGGAGGTAATCTTTTTAAAAAATATAAGTGTAATTATCTAAACTAGCCTTAAATGTTTGTCTCAGAATAATTTTCAACAACATCAACAAGTACGCGTGTATAAAGTAATAATAATATCCAGCTTTATTTTCCCTAATTTTCTAGACTATTTTATTTGCCGCCTACACAATATTATGAGAACGTATAACTGTGTATATTACGTACCGCCTCCATAGCCTAGCGGTATGGGCCCTTGCTTTGCAAGCCGGAGGTTGTGGGTTCGATTCCCGCGGGGGGACAATGACTTTGTGTTATTGTTTCTTAGGGCAATGCGGGCCGATCACCCGATTGCCCGAAAAGAAAGATGATCCATGCGTTGGAAGGGCATGTGAAAAGTCGGTCCTGCGCCTGATCTCTCTCCGCTCGTGTCTGATGCCCGTCTCATCGGGCTATGAGAGTAAAGGAACTGAGAGTGCACCTGGGTTTGCGCGTACATTTGTGCACTATAATATCTCCTGCGCAGTTGGCTAATCTCAGATTAGACTGGCCGCCGTGGCCGTAATTTCGGTCAGGATGACTTTATTATTGCAGAGTTTGTAAACACACAGACAGTTCGATAGATATTCCATTGATATTTGTAAATTAGTCATTTCTCCTTCTCCCCTTTATTCCTCCACATAGTTTTTCAAAAAAAAAATATTGATGCACAATTATTTCCTTATTAAAATTTTATCATATTATTCATTTTTCTCCAATCCAAGTTTTTTTAACTCTTGTAACGCAGCCGACTTTTACATCAATGAACTCACCCTTATTTTTCTAACTCAACAAGACAGTCATCATCTCAGTGAGGGCTTCGAACCTCGACTTCCAATTTGTATGCACGAGCTTATTCAATTGGACACAAAGACAGTATTTTATCTGATTTTTAAAAGCCTAGAAAAAAAATATGTACAGACATAATCATCAGACTTGTATACAATTATAGATTAAACATTAAACGAAAATTTCTTAATTAATAATATAATTTAATTACACTTTATAACATTAATTTTCTTATTAATATACATTTACATAAATTATACTATACATAATTTTCAATGTAAGATCATCAATAATTCCGAGTTAATTTATGCTAATGTACCTTCACAAAGAATTCCAATCAGATTGCGAAGTTTCTTCGGCTTTTAATTTATTGTCTATTCTTCTATTATCTAAATAAATCTTTTAGCACTAAATCACGTTTTCGCCAACGTTATATTTGTGATTTAAACCAAGCAAAGCTTTTGCCGTTGAGTGTTTTCAACATCGATACAAACTTTTTTGTTTTTGTATCTATCTTCATGGAAAATAAGCATAATTGAATTTGTATACGTATTTGTCATTTAACAATCTTTCTTAATTCGTTTAACAATCCAAATTTAACGATCTTTTGTCCCATTTTGTTGCTGGCTTGTAATCAACAATGTACACATATAAAATACTGTTTTCCACGAGAGATACCGCCCTTGAGCTTTTTAAATTTTAAAACTGACAGGTATCATGATGTTATTATTTTATGAAGTACTTACAACTAACTGCCACTATAACAAATAAATTTACGAATTAATACAAATTGCAGTTATGTTATAACAAAAAAAGTATATCAAGTGATACAGTGACATGAAGGCCATCAGTTTGTCGTGGCCCGAGATCAAACGCAGGGCCCAGGACAGAGCAAGAAACGTACTGTGGACGCCCTCTGCCCCACTTCGGGGATATAGGACATAAAGAAGAAAGAAGAGATACAGTATAATAGTGTCCTTCAGATAAATCAATTCAGTAGTCAGTATCCGTCCTATTAAGCCACACCACAGAGGCTCAGGGTGAAACATAGCTTATTTATCTAATACATTATAATAAAAGCTCATTAAATAATCAGTTTAAAGTTAGCAAACGTGAAATCCTTCTCGTTGGATTCGAAACTCTGGCCTCTAGTTACTAAACCATCATTAAAAAAACAATCACCCTAGTTGTTAAGGAAGTATAATTGCTTAATATTCTAAGAATATTCTACTTACTCGAAAAATCCCGTTTTCCACGAACTTATTTCAAGAACAAGTTCACAAAAAGAAAAAATAACCCAAAACAAATGGAAGCAAAAGAAACGCAAATAGAATATTAACGTATTGGACAACTATTTATATTAAGGGATTCCCAACTTCTTTTTTATTTAAAGGTTATAACGAAGCGCAGGATGTGGGGATGTTTTTTTTTAACATTACAAGTCGTTTGTTTTTCCCATTTATTGGTATAGCCAACTCTTTGCGCGATAAGATTTTATATCTGCACGTAGTTCATTATATTATGGCACCCGTGAAAAGTCTAGCTTTTCTTAAGTTAAAGACAGTGCCGGATTAATTGTTAGGTAGAGTAGGCAGCTGCCTAGAGGCCCCGCGTGGTTTAAGGGCCCTCGCACAGCGAAATATTTAGCAATTTAAGATTTAGTTATTAAAAATTGAAAGAAAAATGTTATTTCCATATGTAGAATGCAAGGCACAGAGTATGCGTAAATCATTGATTAGTAGACGACATATCCACAGGCGAATCGTTGCCTCATTGATAAGTACCGTAAAAAACTCGTCATTTTCCACGGTTGAATATTGATTTTATATGTAAAAACTTAATATTTTAACTCAAGAAGACTATGTACATATTGAGCATAGGTTTCTTCTCAAAAATTGTTCCATAGAAAGTGAAAAGGGGCCCCGAGGATTGCTTTGCCTAATGGCTCCAGCATGATTAATCTGGCACTGGTTAAAGACTATGCTACTAGAGTCGCACATATATTATATGCTAGGTAATCAAACAGTGAGATACTGACTGCCATCAAGTTTCATTTAAAAAGAATTAGGTGTCTCGTGTTTTAGGTTATCCTGCAGATCCCTGATTAGTCCTGAAAGCTTTCCTTTGCTCGTGAGTTACGTATTTTAATATAACATACTGATCTTAAGAAATAAATTTTCAGGGTAAAAGTAAGGAGCGGGAGAACAGAGCGTGGTGGTATTCTGCACTTCGGCTACAATCGTCCAATATAATTTTTTTATTAATTATTATTTAATTTAAAAAATTGTAATCGTGGTGCAAGATTAAACATACCCAATGTGTTAACATATAACTGATAAAGAAACAAATGTACAAAATTTTATACAAAACTTAAGATTGTGTAGCTTGATAAGTAAATTCTGTCGAAAGATTTTTTTTCTCTTGAGAGGTACATTAGACGAAAAATATTAGACAAGTATTAATTAAACACCCCATTAAAAACGGACTTCAAATGCCTGAAAACTTTCGGCAATCATATATTTCAGTCATTTTTTACAAAAAAAAAACAAAGCACTAAACGTATTTTCTAAAAATTTTATAGTAGTACCATATAATTTTTTTTTTCTAAAAAAAAACCAATATGGAAGTGTAAAATTTTTAGATAAGGAAAAGGATTCTTAAAATAGGATCATAAATAAAATGACGAAACAGAGTATTTCATGGTTAAAAACCCGACTGATTTGAGGACCTTCGCCTTATTGAAGTCAGTTAAAAAGTAACTCAGTTCATTAAACATTTTCTTTTAAAGAAATTAATATTGTAAAGGAAAACTGTTTAGATGTAAAGAAAAAACACACGAAAACTAAAACCCCACATTCATTTCTAAATATATTTTTTCCTCATTTAGTTTAATTTCTACATTTTATTTTATTAATTTTGCTTTGCTGAATTTAGCACTTGTTTTGAATAACTAAGGCTTTTAGAGAGATTACTTGCATAAACTAACGGTGTATTACAACCCATGGATATAATTATAGTTATATAACCATAAAACACTGCGATATAAAAAACAGGCTTTAAAAAACATTTAAAAATATCTATCATCTTACTATTAAGTCAGGATATGCACCGCGGTTAAAATAAATTAAAAATTCGCTATAATTAATTATAAATTAAAAAAAAACAACGTCATGATTTCGCATTATTTCGATAACACAATCAAATTGTCTTATCTAAGCCCCTATTAATCAGATAATATTTGCTCTTACCAAACACAATCTCCCACCTTGACATTATACGTCGTCTTGAATCATTAAAAAACTCTTACATCATGTTTTGCTCTAAACCTATAATTAAATTATGTATATGTAAGTTTATTTTTTTATATTCTTTTTAGTTAATTGGTTTAAAATGATGTACTATTTTTTTATGAAAAAGAAGACAAACGAGCAGACTTTAGAACAGAGTTCACCTGATGGTAAGCGATCCCGTCGCCCATAGTCACACGCACCATCCGGAGAGACACGAGTGCATTGACATTGGATAGAATAGATTTATTGCATAGGATCGGCTCGGGATTGAGGATTTGGAAGGGAAAGTAGTGGGAGTTGGTATGGATCTGCCATACCAACCAATTAACTACCAACAACTCGAAAAGCTTGGACGATTCGAGAAATTGGTGCATTTCCGTACCATATTAAAACCATCTATTATGTGGTCTGAATAGTAGAGTGTTCAGATTTCAATACAATGATCATGTTGCGTAAGGCTATGTCGTAAGTGTTTGTAAAACAAAAGGCTATCGATTCGAAAGCCAACTCCATTACGAGTCGAGCAAGACCACACAGAATAATTGGAGATGCAGCCCGATATCGGACGCTAAATGTATTTCCAATTATTTCCGGGACACATGTAAATAAAATTTAAGTCTCTTTGTAATGTTCGAATAAAATATTTTTACTTAATTCATATTGCGAACGATACTAATTAGCAAACAAACGATTTTTTTTTAGTCGACTGATCTCCTAAACAGCTGGATTGAATTTGACGAGACTTGGACTGGCCGGCTGATAGCTAAAGGCATAAGGACTATAGGACTAAGGGTATCAATATTTTTAAAAAAATGGGTGCGGGTGAAGCTAGAGACAAGTAAAAAATAAAACAATTTTCATAATAAAATGTTGACGGGCTTGTAAAATTTAAATATTCATTACAGGCTGATGTGATTTTAGTTGAGTTGAGGTGATTTTAGTTGTGACTGTTCATTGTAAAGTTAACATTATTTTTACCTAAAGACCTAGCGTATAGGTCTCTCTCCATTTTAAATTTGCACGTCTTGTAAAAAAAAAATAATGTTTAAGACGACATAATATGATAAATGCCTTATGGATGTGAGCAAATGAAGGGCCGACGATAAGAAAATGTTAAAAGTGAGAAACGCGTTTATAACGTTGTACAATTAGGTAAAAAAGGCCTGGAAATAATTGGTAGTTTAAAAAATTGTTAATGGAATTTGTTACACGATACAATATCAAACGAGAAGAAGAGAGGTAAAATGTCATATTATCAAGTGATCCAACAGCTAATTTGTTGTCCCTAGTCCCTGTTTTATGTGACCTTATAAAAAGTATAAGAATTAGTGTTAATTTCAGTTCACTAAATACACCTTCTGGTCAACTGCCCTCTCCTTGGACTTATAATAAAATGCGAAGTCGCTAATACAGCAGAAACTTTTATTACCACTGTAATTTTTTACTGTACGTAAACTAAAATATATACCGTTTTTATTATTTCAATAAGAAGTGTTTTGAACTTAATAAGATTTTATGAGTATTTAATCTGCTAAAATATAAACGATTTTCCAAGTAAATTTTAGAATACAAAATTTACGCACTTCCTTGAGTATGCATTTCTTAATATATTCTTATATTGTTCCGTGACACATTTATGATAAGAAGATTCTTCTTTCCAATTATAATGAGTTAAAGCTCGGTAACGAATATGCAAAATTTTTTTTTTTAATTACAATAATAACAAGGAACCAAAACGCAGTTTTTTCACTGCCTCATTAATCTGTTTCGTAAAAGGAGTTACTGGCAACATTATTGTAAGCCGTCCTGATTAAAACATTTAACATACAATTGTTGTTGTTAACGATGGCTATTCCATCATGATTTCCTTTTTTTCACTATCCAAAAATAAGCAAGATCCAATTATAATAGCCCTTACCTTCAATTGTTTTAAAATCAGGGACGTTCAAAAAAATCTTATTGCATCCTTTAAAATTTTTCAACGTTCATTAAAAGCATATAGCACCCATAAATAATAAATGGCATCCATATAAATTATCGCAGTGTTGCAAGAAAGTGTTTTTGTCGCACTTCTGAATAGTTTTCACATTAAATTACATAGTAATTCTCTGTAGATGGTTCTGCCACGGCTTGGTAGCATTTTGGCGCGCTTAAGCCAGTATGGCGACCTTGCTTGACAGATAATAAAAACCAGCAACTATTTGAACGGAAATCGTTTATTTTAATGAAATTAAAGCTAATGAATGTTCTCTGATGTTTCGGTATTTAACGATAATCTGCAAAACATTGTAAGGCACAAAATCTGTTGTTTACTTCGTATACAAAACGAAACGTGGCCCTTAATGATGATTGTTATTTTGTCGGCTGTTATGTTTACTGTTCGCAAGTGTAATTTGGACAATAAACGTTGACATTATAGATAATTTATAAATCAATTTTTAATACTTGCCTGTGACCAAATTGATTTTTAAGTTACTACAAAAATAAAATTGATTGCTGGCAACAATAAAGTTCGTAACTACATACCACTAAATAAAAAAAACGCTGTCATGGCAATTGATACTAAATTATATGATTAATTTACATAAAGCAATCATATGAATAAATAAAAGTCGTAATATACATGAAAGGACATAAAATTACCATAAAAGTGTTATTTTCGTTGTAAAATCGCACAACCTCCTAGATGATCGAAAAAATCCAGTAGGATAAAGTCGGCGGTGTATAATTATTCCGATATAAGATATTGTGCCACAATGTGAATATGAGATAACCTTTCATAAAGAGGCTGTAAAAAGCCGGACAGGATTCCGACGAGCTTTACAATCCCATACAAGTAATTTATTGTAAATTTAATCCAATAAAAATGACAGAGAAATATTCAAGTATCCTGCCACAATGAGGTGATATACCAAGCTTCGGTAATGGAAATTAATATAAAAAGTAAAGTTATATTATGTTATGAAATAAATACGATTAAAGAAAACTGAAATATAAAAGGGGAAATGATTAACAAAAGCTTTCATCAAATACAGTTCTTTGTAGGTAATCATTACTTATCAGTCTCAAAAGAAAAATCAAAACCATCTTCTAATTTCACGTATTTTTTAAAATGATAACATTTTTTTTGTTTTGCAAATTGAAGTTTACGTACTATATATATTGTTTTACAAGGAAATATGTAACTCTACAGCCTAAATGCGTGCAAAATAAGAACTACTGTGTATCTAGTACAAACCAAGTATATATATATCGGTGTTTCGAGCTAAAGTTATTTCACTTTTTGACAATCGTAATGGTTGATTGCAATGGATAAAGTTCCGGATATTTGACGTAAAAGCTTCTGACGACGTTTACAAGATCGAGGGAATGGAGGCCATCAATTCTTGGCACAATTATGTTAAGGACAGAGTCGGCGACATGAGCGGACTCTTAAATACGCTATACAGAAGTAACCACTGAAGTAATTGAGAGAAAAAGGTGTAAAACTACAACAATCCATCCCCTGGCTTGGTTTTAAACGCGAGAGCATCATAATTCTGTCAGTGATTCACACGATGTTTTTATTATACCTTGTTACTTTTAAATTTATCTGTAAATCGATGGTTGGTTATGCGATTATCATATTTTTCTATACATTTTGCATGATATATTTAGTTATAAATCGATAAGCGGAAAATTATTGCTCTTTAAACCTTTGTAAAATTTAAAAAGGCTACCGAAGCCCCACTTATTTATAAAGAAGATTTTTGCGAAATATACCGTGTTATGGAGGTTTCAATTTACTCGCTGCCTGGTCGCCACAACAATTTGTTTCGTTCAATACTCGCAAATTACTATAATCACTTAAAACTCGCAATTTATATTCTGTGCGTGCTTCTGACACATGTATTTTTTTTTTAAATTAAATGCTTGGTGGCCGATCCTTAATTGATATTTTTGATTCGTAAAACCCCATTGATATTTTCCTTGAAAACAATGCAATGTAATGGTAAGAGTCTATAATTTGAATAAATACGACGATGAAGGTTTGTACTAATTTGGGCTTCGGTAGACATCGAATCCAAAAATTTAAAGAGCCATGCGTTCTGACAATATGGCCGCCTGATTCATAATTGCAATCAATTGTGTTGCCATTTAAAGAAGTAAAATAACACGTAACATTATTTTAAGCAAGCCATCCACGCATTAATTATAACCGACGCCCGCTGTTACTCGCGCCATGTTACCATTGGTAATTTAAAATAAATAATTAATGTGTTTATTTAAGGAGAGCGGCAATGCATTTTGTTTCTTATAACGCATCGCTATTTTTCCGCTTTCCGTGTGGTCCTGACAGCTTAATTTGATAATTGCTGTGCCCGATGGCGGGAAATAAATGCAAAACACTTTTTATACGAAAAAGGCAAATTAATCACGAGAAAAAGGAGTCATTATATACGAAGAAGCTGTTCTATACAACTGATGGGCTTAACGATTTCACGAGAACCATTCTCGGGCCGAACAAAGAGGCTACCGAATAATCATATCTGTCATCGGACGGGACTCTGATAAAAAAAGCGCGACAACTTCGTACCAGACCGATTCATAATTGAATAAAATGAGTCAAAAAGTTTTGAAAAAACATGTTGATAATTAGGTAGTTTTAATTCATTTAGACCGATCCGAGAGAGATTGTATTAAGATACCGTAACATTTGATACTATAAAGTCATCCTGATCGAATTACGGCCATGGCGGCCAATCTACTCCGCGATTAGCCAACTGCGCAGGAGATGATGTAGTGGATAAGTATACGCGCAAACACAGATGCGTTCTCTGTTCCTTTACTCTCATAGCCCGATGAGACAAATATCTGCACGACCGGAAGTCAAACGCTTGACCAACTTTTTACATGTCCATCCGATGCATGGATCATCTTTCTTTTCAGATAATTGACTGTCAAATATCAGCCCTCATTGCCCTAATCCAACCAAGAAACAACAACACAATAGTCCCTGCGGGATCCGAACCCATGACCCCCGGTTCACATAGCAAAGTACTAGGCTACGGAGGCGGTTCATATACATATAATTAAAGAAGTATTTATGTGAGTATTTATATTGATGACCAGTGGGTGCACTCGATAAGCCGTTGGTTTCGGTGTCGCGAGTCGTAGGTTCGATTTTCACATACAAAAAATATTCTTATAGCCTAAATATATTTTTCGTTTCTGTGTGTACGCGTAACGCAAATCATTAATTTAAAGCAAAGACAGCGCTTTTTCAAAGTAGAAATATATCCGATAGGCCATCCTCTCGAAGAGTGCCAATGTTAATATATTTTATAGGTGGTAGAGCATAATATCTTTTCACAGCTTTTGCTGCATTTCTACGGCCGCACTCGCCCGAGAAGTACCAC